>JANHFT010006137.1:34000-46285 GCA_032467955.1 Pseudoxenodon macrops | reverse complement strand
TGCAGCTCGACATGCAGCTAAACCCACCTATCCTCCAATAAAACAGACCATGTACGTAGATCTCGATGCTTTTTTTGAAAGAACAGGATATGGTAAAACTGGGGAAAATAGGAATACATACAATGAGAACAAACTACAAGATAGGCAGTATTGAGTTGCTGCTGAACATAACAATTAATAAATACAAGCGATTTAAATCTCACCAGTGATGCTCTGCGTGTGGGATGGGTTTGTTCTTGGATGACCATGTGCCACATATTAAGATGAATTCTTCTTTGTACTTCTGCCTTCTACAAATGCTAAAGGAAAATGGAGTCTGGTTTCCCAGCGTGCACTTGGTTTGAGAGTGCAGGCTGATGAGTAAATGGGTTGGGTCAGCTTCAAAGAATGTACTTGGTATTTTGTCTCTCCAGCCACTAGATGGAGCTAGATTGCAAAAAGAGCATATAAAGATTGTATGTTGGGGCATATTTGTCCTTCCTGCCACTAGATGGGCCTAGAAAGCAACAACAGTATATAAAGGTTATATGCTGGGGCATGACAATCCAGCAGTTCTCTGGTCTAGCCTTGTAGTCCTTGGCAGGCAGGCCTTAAACTCCACACAACTGTTTCCTCTCTTATAAACAACATGAGTTTGGACTTCTGCCTGGGTGATTTCTGCTCAAATGGAACATGTTTACTTGTTAATTATTGCTCTGCCGGTCCACATAGTTATTAGGGGTCCTGGGTGCTGTCTGAGCTTGCTTGTTTTCTTGCAGATGTTTCATTACCCAAAGTAGGTAATGAAACTACAGTAGATAATGAAACATCTGCAAAAAACAAGCAAGCTCAGAGAACATCTCATGTTAACTCTTAGTTTCATATATATTCCCCTTTATTATTATTCTACTCCAGCTATAAATCAGGCTTACATTTTTAAAGGACTTATTCTTATGGTTTCACAAGGGATCTTCCTCTGCTGCTTAAAAAAACACCACCAGACTCCCACAGCAGTAGGACGATATATTTTGGGAAATCTGAAGATTGTAACATAGTGTATGAAACTGGAAAACCAATCTCCCTAAAACATCAACATGAACAATGAGCATAATATGAGAAAAGAAAATAGGCAAATGGTGTGTGGATTTTAATCTCCTATATTGACAACATATCACACAGGTAAAATTTTCTACCCTGTAATTGACTTATCCCTTCTTTCAAGTATAACACCTTGCAAAATTTGCATGTTACCAAATCCTAGTTCTGTATTTTGTTTTCAGCTTCCGAAAGTTGTAAAATGTGCTATGTTGGTCCTTAAAATAAGAGGCTGTTTTATATCTTAAACATGTATCATCTACTCCTATCTTTGGAAACAGAATGAAACTAAACCCGTCCATATGATGTATCAGAAAGGGAGATTTAAACTGGGACACACAGACGGAAAAAGTGCCCAGATCCTCTGCCTGCCATACATTGATGAACTTTTGTCCATGATTATAATATTACCAAATGAGATCAGCCATCTGGAGCAGGTAAATCCAAAGCACATTACTGAAACATAAAACAATATGTATTTATTTCACAGTTTCTGCAACCTACTTCAAACTTCATAATACATACATAAAACAGTCATCTAGTTTCTACATTTTAAATTTTGCCTACAAATATTATGCTCCTTTCTCACTGTGCAGTATCTGAAGACTGCTTCAATTAATCATATTTTTCTATTATGTCTAAAACAGGAGGCTGCAAGCACAAGGATCCAAATGAATTAGATTTTGAAACAAACTTCATGTTTTCAAATCCTGGTTTGCTTCATTCCTTTCACTCATAGTTTCCTTGTAAAGGCATAATGGCCATGTGCAGACTATGTATTAAACCAGGTCAGGTAAAGTCCTGTCAGATGCATTCTCACTACATATAAATCTTGGATAATATTATTATTCTTACCAAGCTTTTTACAGAGCAAATAAATGAATAAGTACATTATGCATTCTATCATGCATGCATATCTGATTTCTGAGTTTATGATATAGAATATTATGCATAAATAGATTAATTTGGTAACCAGGTTAAACATGTTGTGTGAATGCAGCCAATGGGAAGCTACGTTTAATTCACTCAGCAAATTTAAAGAAGTGAAAAAAGTAAACGATGGCTGCATAAGTATAACCTAGGCAGTGGCACCTTCAGGGCCCAAACTAACACTGCACTGATTCAAGGTAGTTGTTACCTGCAGGTGGCAATAGTGTTGAAGAAAATATTGTACCAGCTTGTTGGCTATGGTTTAACAGCATGCTTGTAGCAGCACCTTTCAGGCGTTAGAGGGAGCTAACAGAAAAGAAAAGGGAGGGAATTAAGATCAGACATATAGAATGAAACATTTGTTTCAAGAGAAATTCTATCAGATCCCTGTTCACTGTTGCTCAGTGTTTCATAATTAATTCAAGCTACATAAATCAGGGTTTAAATGAAGGAAGTGCTCTTTTCTATTAAAAATGTTTTTTATGTGAGGACAGATGTAAAACCCAAGATACCAAGTGAAATATAATCTCTATGTGAGGTTAGAGATTTACTGTTAAAATGATACATTTCTACCTGGATTTAGTTTTGATTGATTGATTGAGTGATTGATTGAGTGATTGATTCATTCCAGGATAGCTGTGTTGTCTACTGCAACAAATTTATAATTGCACAAGAGATGGATGAGAGGGTAAAGACTACGCATGAGATTAACAGCCATTGTGAAATCACACAGAGGCCACAGATATTGCCAGGAACCCAATGCAACTGTTCTCATTATATTCATGAAATAAGAGGCATAGCTTTTATTTTTGCTTTTTAAACATTCCCCAAACTCCTGAAATGGAGCAACATGCTTGCTTGTCAGACTGGTAATATAGCTGCAGGCCTTGAAGATGAAAAGGGATGAAATTGCAGTCTGCAGCTGTAATGGACTGTGAGAATAACTTTTGGAGACAGGAGGAAGACCTCTAGTCTAACCAAGGTGCTCACAAGAGAAATCTGAGTCCAAAGAAGCAATGAAGGTGGAGAAAGCATCTCAGAAGTGACCCTCCCTAGTTCTCTGGAAACTAAAAGAGGGGGTAGGCAGTGCTTTCAGACTTGCAAGGTTCTGTTTCTGTAACCTTATAAAGGTAGTGTTAAAGGTACTGGTTAATCCAGACACTGGTTAGTGTCTGGATTAAGGGCTAATGGAAGCTAACACAAAGCATTCATTCCTAGCATAAGGTTCTGGATTGCAGGGTATGCCATCCAATTGAGATTTATGATCACTTACACAATGAGTTCAATTTAAATAAAAATACACCCCATTTCACCATGCATGAAAGACAGGGTCTGCTATGCAGGTGCCCCATCACTTATTGCCAATTATGTTTAAATTACACAGGTGGAGGCTGCCCTGACCTGCAAGAATTTAGCAAGCTGGCTTTCTCCAGGAAACCTGAGGGAGCATCATCTGGAAATATATATACCTCGCTTCAAGTTAGAAGCCAGCTATGATCTCAACCTGACATTGCAAGGCTTGGGCCTCATTGATGTATTCAGTGAATCAAAAGCAGACCTCTTGGGAATGTCGCCTTCCCGCCAACTCTTCTTGTCCACGGTAGTTCACAAAGCTTATGTAGACATCAATGAAGTAGGGACTGAAGCAGCAGCTGCAACAGGTATCGCAGTCTCCAACAGGAGCTTAGAACACCATGAATTATTTGTGGCTGACCATCCCTTCCTCTTCTGCATTCTGCATAATCCTACAGACACGGTTCTTTTCCTTGGGAAACTCTGCTGTCCTTGAAACTCAAGCAGCATAATTTTTTTCTTGAAGCTTATTAAAGTGTACTCCAAACCACACATTTCTTTGCAATAACTTGATTATAAAATGGCAGTTATATTGCTTAGTTTCATCTCTCTCACACACAAACACTTTTTTGGTAATGCATTTCTTAAGTTAATTCAGTAATAGTACAACATTATCTTTTTGAAAGCACAAATAAAATGAATTATATACAAGGAACATGGCATGCAGTGGGAAAAACATGTGAATAATCTTACAGCACCTAGAACAGTCTTCTCCAATCTGATACATCGGACTCCCCCCCCCCACAAATGCTGAGAAATGCTGCCTGGGAAGTATACAGGGTATCGGTCAATGTATTCAGAAGTCACCTGGTGGCAGTTTAGAATAGGTGGCATTTTTGCTGAGGAATTCTGGGCATTGAAGTCTTTGCATTTTAAAGTTGACAATGTTCAGGAACACTGGTCTAGAAGAATTTTATTTTCTCTGAGCAATAAATCACAGTATGCAGAACAGAAATATGTTTTTTCCTGCAGCCTTCTGGTCCTGAAGTGTAATAGAAATAGCTTAAAACCATAGAGGTAAATTTCAAGGTTTATACACCTTAAATACATCAAGCTCTCCCAGAGGAACAAACTAAACAAATACATTTAATAAACCCAGGTAGAGTGTAGCTTAACAGTTGCCACGAAGGGAAGTATTTAACAGATGGAAAATGCATATGCGCAATATTGAAAATTGAAATCTGCAAAATTGTTCACTGTGCTGAGATGGAGTTTTTAAAAAGGTATGTTGAAATTGGACAAATTAACTCATCTATGGCTAAAAGCTTGCAGACATTTTCTGTTGCAAAGATTAGGAAATTTTTTTTTTTTGGGGGGGGTGTCATTTGAACCCCAGATAAGTTCTACAATTCTCAGTCTGGGTTTTCCTTCTGCAAACCTCACAAATGACATGAATAAATTACAATTACGGATGCTAAAGAATATTTGTATTATTTGATCACTTTTACATCATTTCAACTATAGCGCTACACACTTCATTCACCATTGTTCCCTTTATTACTTTTGCTGAAAATTAACCTCTCATCTTTCAAATGTAACCTCACATCCAACAAAGGAACAACTCAGAATGAGAACATGGTGATTCCTTCTAAAATAAGGTGTGGACTAGTCAGATGGTACTATAAGGGCATTTGGTTTATCCAGAAATAAGGCAGGGCACAGTATTTGCCTGACTTGTCTTGGCAAACTACACTGCATGACAAGAACAGTATTTCTTCACAAAATACTTCTAACTAAAAAATACCAGTGAATAAATGTTACACAACTCAGTAGGGCTGGGTAAGTTTAAGATGCAACTGGATGGTAATTTAAACAGGTAGCTAGAATCTTCATGCTTGCACCTGCATCTAAAATGAGACAGAAATACTTATTTGTCTTGAATTGTATAATATTTTCCTCAGCTCCTCTTTATACTTAGATTTTTATAATTTTGTTGGTGGTACCTGAAAGGAAGGAAAATATGTCTTTTCTGCTCTCTTACCAGAGGTGGATTCATACTGGTTCTATTCGTTGTCTCCGTGGGTGCTGCCATCTTGGATTTTGCTTCTGCACATGCGCAGAAGCTAATTTTTGCTTCTGCGCATACACAGAAGCTAGTTTTTACTGGTATTTGAGAGTGCAGCGCGACCCTTAGCAAACTGGCAGCAAAAAGAAGCAGAACCCAGCCCTGTTTCTTACCATCAGCACTGCTCCACTTCCAAGCTTTCTCAAGGTTGGAAGAAGAGAGGAGTAAGAAGAAAGAGAAGAAAGTGAGATAATGTTGTAACTACTGCTGAATTCACAATAACAGTAAGAGATCATGGGGCTCATGAGAACGGAGAGAAGTTACGTAGACTTGACTGTTTATCAGAAGTATAATAATGCATGAATTCACACGTGGAATAAACAAAACCAAAACCTGGTTTCTTGGAAGAACAATTGTTTTCTGAACTCTTATTAATTTGAAGTTTCTTCAACAATTTTAAAAAATAAGTTGGCAAGCAATTATATGCACAACTGCAAAATTTGCTGTCTTGCCTGAACCCATTTTAACGTTGCCAGCAATGTTTCTTTGCCAAGACAATGTCACAATAATGTTAGCATTGCAATATCAACTATGTCCATCCATAGATTACTTAATAACACTTTCAGAAAACCATTGCTCATAATGGGCTGATGCACTGTCTGTGCTTTCTTTTATATTTTACATTTCTTGCTCACAAAAAATATGACCTGATTGATCTCCCAGATACTGTTTCAGAGGACAGTTCCTAACGATTCTATCTGGTTCTATAGAACCGTTAGTAACTCCGTGATGACGTCACAGAGCTGGTTCTGTCAGTGTCTCCGTGGGCGCCACCATCTTGGATTTTGTTTCTGTGCCTGCTAGAAAGCAAAATTACCTTTGTTTAGATTGGCTGTAATAACAAACTGTCACAAGTCTAATTGTGCTGTTGTTCCTCCCCCAACCAATTATACTCCGGTGAATTAGGGAGGCATCTCCCTAAACCACTTCCGGATGTTATCTTGTTTTTAGGGCTTAAAAATGTTGCAACCTCTCAGCCAAAGTAACAGTTCTTACATATTTCTGTGAAGTTCATCTTCCTTATGCTTCACAAATGTCACCAATCTTTATCTTATCAACTTAAACCAGTAGGACATGGTACTGAATTAAAAACAACAATCCAACCCAATTCAATCCAACCCATCATATCCCTGAGCTGATGTAATTTTTTTCAGCAACAGTTCCACATTTGTTTGTTGCAACTTACTTTTGGGATGCTTTTTCAGTTGCCCTGCCAAGCCAACAAGTAATAACCTGGATAGGCTGCTGCAACTATTGTAGCAATTGTAGCATAAATTACTTATACACTCATATCTTAATTTACGCTCTACTGGAAATACCAGCATAGCTCATATTTATTTATCAACTCGATTCCCAAAGGCCTAACCCAATATGAAAAGTTACAGTGATCTCATTCTCTTAGACCTTTCGTGAATAGGCTACTTCACCAGCACTAGAGATGTTTTTTGCTGACCTCAGAACTATGCCTTTAGGAAGTGACAGGAAAGAGTGTAAAATGCAGACATGTTGGGTACAGCTGGCAGAGTGCATGTGCATGCACATGTTTATACCATTGTGCCTAGTGTTGGCAACCTGAACCAGAATAGTGATCCTGTTGGTCTAATTCCACTCCATCTCCATTACTTTCCCTGCCTGGTGTGTGTGTGTGTGTGCGTGTCAACGTCTGAGGACCTGGAGGTGGGATTTAAGTTGGATTTAATGCTGCAGATATCTTAAGAGCAATGCAGTCATTTATGGGTGCCTGGTCAACTGTGGCCCTGTCTAATTTAATGTATGGTTCAATGCATGTAAAGGTCATACTTTGGGGTTGTTGTGGTTTTAATAGGATTTGGATAATATAGTATGTGAGTTGGGGAAGCAGTAATAACTAATTTGGAATGATCAGCTCATTACCTGATTGGTTTTGACTTTCAGCTACCTTCATAAGAGTGGGAAAACAGACCAGACATTGAGATCCACTCAATGTTCAATCCACTCCTCAAAATAGTAATATTTTTCATGTCTACAAAATCTTAGTTAGTGCAATAATCTTCTATACCAGCAGTCCACAACCTTTGCGGCTTTGCGGGCTGGCTGGGGGTGGGAGAGGGGAATTAGTCCACATGAGCAACAGGCCAGTACACATGTGCGGGTGCACAGCTTCACTCGCACAAATTGAAATGGGCATGTGTGCGTTAGTGCGCTGGCCTGCCACTTGTACGAGCTGAGCTGCACACAATCCACCTGTTACGTAGCCCCATTACTATTAGGCCAAGACCTGGTAATGGACTGTGGCCGAGAGGTTGGAAACCCATGTTCCAGACCATCAAACCAACTTTTAAACCTAATCAAGCCATGGCTCAAATTCAGGGGGGGGGAATCAGCACTAATTCTTCAAGCGTTGCTATCAAGTTGTTTTGCATTTTCCAGAAGCCCACTGACTAGAATGGAAGGGCATGGAGGAAGGAAGCAAGATATAGGACTAGGATTAAAATCTATATATGCATCTTCCTGTTAATATGCATGATATCATTAATGCAGTGAGCTAGTAAACAGAATACATTTGTATGTATATCTATGAACATGCATTACATTACATCTAAAATTGTTATAGTTCCACCCTATCTAAGACTTCCTGTTCCCAATTTTAACAATTCCAGAAACAAGTTGGTTGAAAGCCCTCAACCCCTAGCCATTCAATTCACAAGTTGATCATAAAAACCTCAGTTCCTACAGTCTACTCATGAGGAGAACCTGCCTGGGGTATCACATGATGTCTCTTTAAGATAGTGCCGGGGAATCAAACTCAATTCTTGTCCTTCAGAATGTCTTGAAACTCATCGTTAGCTTCTGTGCTATGCTGTAATTTTACTTGAAGACCATATATTTTAACCTTATGCCTGCATTTCATGAATGTACAGACCCACAATGTGGCATTGCTATCCTATATGTTTATTATTTAAAAATTGATACACTTTGATATACGGTAATTGATGCAAAGGTTGGGTTTGGAAATCTTACATTTTTTGGTAATATTTAGCTTGCCGCTTAGTGAGATATAATTGTTAACCTTTAATAATTCATACATGTTGCAAGTAAAATACCACCTGAAGGTTTTAAGGAACATTGTAGTTACCCCTTTGAAAAGTGCTTCTTATATCACTGGTTTTCTTTTTTTCTTTGAGCAGTTGGGGCAGAAGAAGAAAAAAAAGATAAAAAGATATTCCCCATGAAGTTGCTGCAATATAAGATTTTTCAATTCTAATTTCACCCAGCTTGTCATTTCTGCAAATAAGCCAAATTCATCCAACTGGAAAGTTTTTTGTAAAAAAAAAAGTAAATATATTTCAGAGGATGCTTCTTCAAGCACATGTATTTTAAGATGTAATTTTATCTTAGCTATTTTCTTGCAACACTTTCCTAAAATTATTTATGCCTGTATATACCTGTATATTTTGTATATCCTTGATAGCCTTTTCTTACTTGTTGTCAACCTGCACTAGAAAATGCAGAGAAATTTGAATTTGGGAACAGATGGATAGGTACCTTTATTTATGATCAAGTGCTTTACATAAAAAGGCGGTACAGGAATTAAAAAAAAGATTTTGTATCCAATACAAAAGTGTATAAGTTTTAGTTAATTAAAAATGTGAAATTAGATACATTTGTATTCATATGCAAACTAAATTATTTTCTTCCATTTCCTTATCTACTTTTCAAAATATATGCAAACAACAGAGGAAAATTAAGCTGGCAAAGCTTCTAACATTTGTAAAGATATGAATCTTCAGGGAATTCCAAGGTCACAAAAAGTAACAAAGCCTATACACCTTGAGTATATCTTAGGACAGGGGTGTTAAACTCACGGTGGTGTCATGTGATGTATCAAGACTTTTTCCCCCTTCAGTAAACCGGGTGTGGGTGTGGTCAGCGCGTGATGAATTCAGCCTGCGTCCCGCGAGTTTGACAGCCCTGCCTTAGGACATCATCACCTCAAGAGATCACTTTTAGCACCACTGTAGGAGGAAAGTCAGGTTAGTATATGTGGCAAAAAACCAGTGGTCTGGTAGCACCTTTAGAAAGAACACAGATTATTAAAAAGTATAAATTTCGAGAACTGCAGCTCACTTAATCAGAGGCATCTGATACTTTAGCATCAAGTACAGAAAAGACAAGCGGTCTCTCTCATGGATTGAGGAATAAAATAAAGATATCATGATGAAGATACAGCAGGAAAAAATACAGATTCCTAATATTTGCTTGTGCCATGGTTATATACATGAGGAAAAACATCCTAAATGACTGACTTGCTTCTCCTGCTACCCAGTATTTGTCCTTCAAGTTTATTGCTACTTGTTAAATTTTGCTGCAATATAGCACACACATTTACACATTATTATTTAAATTAGAAGTTTTAAGAGCTGTGGAAACCAGTTTTGGCATGATTGCATATGGCTTGTCATGGGCACATATGATTGATTCTATTATAATGTTTTCTCTTTTTACCCATTCATTTTACTTGTATGCATGCAGTTGTATTAAAAATTAATTTCATGGGCACTGTAAAGGACTAGATGGAAGAAAACAGGTTTGGACTGCACCCAGACAAGATGTAGTTATTTATCTGTATAGAAGCCTTCAGGTCCAAGGCTATAATTCTTGTTGATGTTCCATTTTCTTTGAAACAACAGGTGCACGGGCTCAGAGAGTTCTTGATTTGCAGCAAGTATAGGTTGTAGCCTGGAAATCCTTTCTCTATCTATTTTTATGGTTGATGTAAGTCACTTAGAGTTGAACCAGGTGGCACAGAAAACATTGTCCTCTACCATTTAGATCAGCATTTCTCAACTGTGGCATCTTTAAAATAGATGGACTTCAACTCCCAGAATCTCCCAGCCTTTGGAATTGCCTTTGAAGATGATCTGGAAGACACAGATGGGGCAGAATGCAATTGTTTACCTGCTGAACAGAAAAAGTATCTGTGTTGGCAATAGGCTTCTGAGCTGAATTCAGGGTGTTGGTTGTCCTTCTTTGTGGATGTATTTATCGATTTACTTATTTGTATTCTGCCTTTATGATTTTTTGCAAATAATTCAAGATGGCGAAAATATCCAACACAACTTCTTCTTCCTATTTTCCCCACAACAATAAGCCTGGGAGGTGGGTTGGACAGAGAGGGTCCTGGGGTCCTGGTTTCCTTCAGGATTATCTTCTCCAGTTGGAATCTTCATTGAATATGTGCTGTCTGAAAGGGGTGTGCTGTGTATTCTCACCACCTGAAAGGCTATCGGAAGGAGTCCCAAGGATTGGCCTTCACAGTTGTAGTCTTCTCACTCTGAAAAAAAGCTTAAGGTTTTCACTTAAGGTTGTGATGGCTCAACTTTGATAACATTCAGATGAATATCAGGGATGTGTTGTAGGTTCCCCCTCCCCATTTATTATTGCTTGGTTGCATCTAGAATCGATGCAATCTGTGCGTACAAATACAGCTAGTCCTTGACTTACAACCACAACTGAGCGCAAAAATTATGTTGCTAAGTGAGACAGTTGCTAGGTTTGCCCCGTTTTACGACCCTCCGTGCCACTGTTGTTGAGTGAATCAATTAAGTGCATGCAATTGTTAAGTTGCTAACACAAATTGTTAAGTGAATCTGGCTTTTCCACTGTATTTGCTGGTCAGAGGTTTACAAAAAGGGATCACATGACCTTGGGATTCAGAAACAGTCATAAATACGAACCAGTTGGCAATTATCTGAATTTTGATCAACTGACCAATGGGGATGCTGCAACAGCCATAAATGTAAAAAATGCTGACAAGGCACTTTTTTCAATGCAGTTGTGACTTTGAAAGGTCACTAAATGAACTGTTATAACTTGAAGATTACCTATGTATCAGGGGTGAGATTTACTTACCTTCGCTACCAGTTCACAAACCTGAGCCACTCTCATGCGCTTGCGCAGAGCCTTCTGCACATGCGCAGAGCGTCAAAAATGGGATGTAATGATGTCCGGGTGGGTGGAGCCTCCTGCAGCTACCACTACTGATTCGCATGATCCGGATAGAACCGGCTGAATACCACCACTGCTATGTACATATAGATATGTATTCCATGGAGCATATTTAGTGGAGAGATAAGGCATTTCAAAGCTGAGTAGAAACTTGAACCTTAGTTTCCCCATTTTAATTTGATTCTATTACAGCTACATCTCACTGTTTCATTTTTTAAAGCCTAGCATGCTTTCTCTACTGCTCATAAAGGTTACCAATATTGGTCACTTCAATAGCAATAGCAATAGCACTTAGACTTATATACCACTTTATGGTGCTTTACAGCCTCTCTAAGCGGTTTACAGAGTCAGCATATTGCCCCCTACAATTTGGGTCCTCATTTTACCCATCTTGGAAGGATGGAAGACTGAGTCAAACTTGAGCCTGATGAGATTTGAACTGCCAAATTGCAGTCAGTAGGCAGTCAGAAGAAGTAGCCTGCAGTACTGCACTCTAACCACTGCGCCACCACCAAATAATATATTTGTATTCTGGATGGTCATTAAAAGGAAGTAAATTCAGCTGAGTTGGAAGTGTTCACTCATATGCAATGCCTTTTTAGGGTGAGAGTTACACCTTGGATTGGAGATGTTTATTTAGGCTGTCTTCAAATGTCTGTGACGGATGTTTTTCAGAATCACCTTTCTTGATTACGCAGTCTAATGTATGTAACAGGATTAGAGGTGAAGATCATTCTCATGTTTGTAAGTAAACATTTGTATTGAACTTGATGTTGTGTTTATGGGAGTTTGTCCTGTGCCTAATTGCCTAATTTGTATTTTTTGTATTTTCATCTTCCTTTTCTGCCTTCCCAGAATTTCCTGCCTTGATAAGT
>JANHFT010006137.1:10468-21396 GCA_032467955.1 Pseudoxenodon macrops | reverse complement strand
TCTATATATTCCAATTGCAGTTGGAAAAACACGTACCAGATTATTTTGATTATGTCAGTGACAAAGGCTTCAACATTTTCAGTAACCTGCTTATATATATATATCACAAACAATATATAACTTTGTCCAGAAGTTGTCCAGAAGTGTTAGGGTTCTTTATAACTGCTATAAAGAACTGTATCAACTAACACTTTAATAATATAACCCTATGCATGTCAATTCAGAACGAGTGCCTATTAAATCCAGTGAGGATTACCATCTTAATGAATTTAGACCAATTTGTTCGGTCTTGCTCATATTGTACTAAAGACAAGCAAGTCACAACTTGGTTGTCATTCCAGAATTTGACACTGCAAAAGTTGTCTAACCATAGCATTTGAAGCTCCAGTTATGATCAACCATTGAGGAACAAGACAAGACCATGGTCCTGAACAGAGTGATGCTAAGGTAATTATCTATTTGCTTCAAAACCTTCAGGTGAAACTCAAATTCCCTTTAGTTTGGATTGAAGTTCTCCTTATCAATACATTAATTTGAATATAATTTGTAGAATTGTTATTGGTAAATAATACATTTTCTTTGTTTTTCCAAGTTCAGCCAATATTAGCTAAACAAAGTAGGGACTCAGGGTGTCTGCCAGAGTCAAAGTCACATAATGGAAATCCATCCCATCCCAGTTTTATAATGAGTGATACATGCAAAAGGGTGTTGAGCCTTGGTTACAGAGTCATGCTACCATCCTGACTTTCAGACACCCTGATCCTCACCTCCAGAAGAGATTCCTGCATTTAGTTCTTATCTGGTTGACCAAATTTGATTGCAGTCATCACCTTGCTCCAATTCTCCTCTTTTCAGAGTAGAATCCTGTCTACATGTTCATAGAAATTTAACTGAGATTGATAGGATGGGTGGATAGGAAGTTGCCTCAATGCTCCAGAGATAGATATCTAGGTCAGGAGTTTAGGGTTGACTCTGTTCCTCTATTATATCATGTATAACTCTACCTACAGTACATTGGTTTCACTGAGCCAGAAGAAATAGAAAATGTCTGACCAGCAGAACCAAAGTTCTTGAGTGTTGCATACTGAAAACATCCTTGGAATAAGTAAAGTAATAACAATGACAACCCAGAAGCAGTCATTCATTCATTCATTCAATCCAATCCAATCTGCATAGCTGTCCATCTTACATATGTGACTTACAACAATTAAAAACAATATGAAACCTAATTAAAATATAAATGAAAACAACAAATATACAACCATACTAAGACCACTATTAAAATCTCAATTTTAGCATCTACTTTGGAAATCTTAATTCTCAGACCTCATAATTTTGGATGATCCTACTGTGGTCCTCTCTTATTGAGCACTCAGAGGCTAAAGGAAGCACTCAGAATGGCAACAGCTATAAAGGTTTTCCCTAATCTTTTTAAGATTTAAATTCCCATTTTCCACTGTTGACAATTCCGGACAATGCCATTTGATTGAACAGTTTTTTGGCCATTTTGGCTATAACAATGGTAGCAATAACAAGTCGGAGACAGAATTTGTTATTAATTTATGCAAAGCTGAGAAAGTTACTGGAGAAACAATTTGGTCTTTCTTTCTTTCTTTCTTTCCTTCCTTCCTTCCTTTCCGGAGGAGATGGAGTGGAGCCGAAGGAGGAGGAGGGCACAATTTCTCTGACTTAGGAGGAACAACTGGAGGAGCAGGACGAGGTAGGCGCGGGACCCTCAGTACTTGGAAGGGTCGCCAGAAAGGAAGAGAAGGCGCAGGATGACTGAGTGAGGGAGGAGGAGCATCGGAATTACAGCAACGAGCAACTGACTCCCCCACCCAATCTGCGAGTGCAGAGAATGGAGAGGAGGCGGAGTCAGCCCAAGGCGACCCGACTATTCGCCAGGAAGTCGTTCTTTCCCTCTTTACCTGGAGAATAGAATTTAGGGAGACACCATGGGGAAGGGCTTTTGTCAGGAACAAGTATTGCACTTGCCACGCTTTGAGAAGCCTTGCTGTTACCGACGAGTTGCTGCCTTGCTTTGCCTTGCCTAACCTTGCCATTGGTGGGTTTGTACTGACACAGCTCCTCTTTGGGTTGTGCTGCGTTCCCAGTGAATTGTCTGTGCTATGAAGACTCACATGGTTAAGATTCCTAGCCTGTTTTGCTCTTGTAACTGTGCCGCTCCCTTGGACTTCCCATATGCGTACATTAGAGCCTTGCTTGTGGACTAAAAGTGAACTGTGGGGACTTTAGGGTAAGGTTGGTTCAATAAAAGGGGATAAGTTTACACATCGCCTGTGTTGCTTACGCGTGCAGCCCCGGGGTCGTCTCTCTCTCTCTCTTTCTTTCTTTCTTTCTTTCTTTCTCACAAGACTCTATACAATAATCTCACAACTTTCTGTTTATATGCAAAATACAATGGAATATGCATCCAGCTATGAGGAAAAGGAAGTTACATGGTTTGATTTACATATATTTCATGCAATAGATGCAAGAGAAACACAATTTGTTTTCTCATCCCTAAGTTTCTTTATTTCATTAGTCTTTTTTATATTGCTTCCAAAAAACCAAATATATTAAAAAGCTTCCCTCCGTTCTTCTTTATGAATATATAATAGAGAAGATGGGGAAGGTTGTGGAGGGTGGTCAAACTGCAAGTTAATGAGAATCCTAAAGGACACAGAATTGAACTCATTTCAATCAGGTTTGAGACTGGACTTTAGCCCTGAGACAGCCTTAGCTATGTTTGTCAGTGAATGGAGATGGAACTGGGATGGCTCTGGAACATCCAGTCTTGTGCTTCTTGATCTCTCAGCAGCCTTCAGTATATCAAGCATGACATCTTCCTGAGCTGACTCCATACATGGTGATTGGGGGCACCAATTTATGGTGATTCTCTTTCTTTCTCCAGTTGGTGTTGGTTGTGGAGGACAGATCAATCCCTAGGCCCTAAAGAAATGGCAGCTGTTATATATCACATTTTTGTGGATATAATAATAATAATCACAATAAGTCCTTGGGAAAGATTTGATACATATATAAAAATGCCAAATCCAGTCTAAGCAACAATAATAATAAGATCCCCATTGGGACATTTTTTTGCCCCAAGATAAAAAAAAAAAGTTTGGATAATAGTTGTGACACTACCTGGAGACAACAAACGAGAAGAGAAAGAACACAAAATACAAAAACGTGCAAATAGAAGTAGAAGGACTGTAGCAAAAGAAAGCGAAGATAGTACCAATAATAATAAGCACCTTGGGTACAATCCCAAATGTGATCACCATTGGCATTGGCAAAATCACCATTGGTCACTTGCAAAAGCCAGCTTTACTTGGAGCAGCTTACATCATGCGGCAATACATTAACAACATGAAACAGCAACATCTGCCTAGCCCAGGTCCTTGGGAAGTACTTGATAAGTGGATAAAAATGCCAAATCCAGGTTAAACATCTATCTGACTCAGGGATGGGCTTCAGAGCCTTTAGCAACGGGTTCGCAACTCCGTTGCTGGGTGAGCGTAGCCATGGTGGGCATGGGTGGGATGATTTTGCGTGTGCACACTGCTTGCACAAATACAGCTTTGTGTGCTTGCATGTTCGTTTGCCATGGACTGCCACAGACTGGGAGTTGGGGATTCCTGCTGTATGAGCAATAACAACAGTTGTCTGGACAGATTTACCTCATCCCTTCTCCAAAGAACCCTAAATGAAGTAGACAAGGCTGTGGCAGAAGAACTGGTGTCTACTTCATAATGGGAATCGGTTAAATCGTTCCAATTCAACAGAGTCTATTTCTATCTTAGGAAATGCATACGATGCTACTGTAAGTTGAACAACCAGTACCAAAACATAACACTCCTTACATTCTTTACTGGCTATGGTGATGACTTGAGTTGAACTCATTCAAAATGTATAAGGCACCATGTTTCTTATGCAAAGTACCATAAATCCGAACAAATGCAAACTGAAATAATGACGAGGAAGGTGTCCTACATTTTCAATATAGCCTGGCAGGTTTGTGTAGGCAGTCACCAGATTCCTGAAGCTTGGAAGCTTGGAAGCTAAGGTGAGTTTTTTCATTCTCAGGTGTTTTTAAAGACTTTCATGAGTGGCACAGTTTTATATATATATATATATATATAAATCAGGGAGTAATTAAGGGGTGCTCACCTGACAGAGTCAACTACTTGTTTGAAAATTGAATAGAAGTCAGCATCTAATTTTGCAGACACTTTGGCAGCAATCCTGAAACCACTGCTCTGAATTTCAGCTTGAGAACTCTGAACTGAAGATAGAGACAGCAAACATTTTATGCTGTCATTGTTAACAGCGTCCTCCTACGTTTTATGCTGCTTCTATTGTGTTCATTGAGGCTTCTTCTCAGGTTTTTGTAGGACACTGAATTTTCTAACGATGTCCTAATAATTTCAGCATCTTCCATTATTTATTATCTGAAAAATCTGGTGTGTTTATTATATTAGGATCTTTGACTCTTGTCAACAGAAGATTTCCAAGTCAGCTAGCATATTTGTTTGTGATGACAGTGGCATATACCATGATCTTCAAGTGCCAAATTAGTAGGGTAGAAAAAGTTTTATCTGAAAAGTCAGAAATTTGTTCATTGCTTAAAAAGCATGACAGCTGAGCATATTTGTCCCTTGTAAAATATGCTTTACTTTCAAAAGTTTCTTTCTAGGGCTGCCTTGGTATCCATTTCTTTTTCAATGACATAAGCAGACTCAAATATAAGTAGAGGTAGTCCTTGATTTATGACCACTATCGAGTCCAAAATTTCTGTTGCTAAGTTATTGTTTTGTCTCATTTTATGATATTTCTTGCCACAATTGTTAAGTGAATCACTCTTGTTTTGTTAGTTAAGTGAATCTGGCTTGTCCATTGACTTTGCTTGTTGGAAAGCCCCAGAAGGTGATCATGTGATCCCAGGACACTGCGACCTTCATAACTAGGAGCCAGTTGTCAAGCATCTGAATTTTGATCACCTGACTGTGGGGATGCTGCAACATTTTAAGTGTGAAAAATGGTCATAAGTCACTTTTTTCAGTGCTGTTGTAACTTTGAACGGTCACTAAACAAATTAATGTAAGTTGAGGACTACCTGTAATTCTGTATTTAAAGAAAATAATGTTATGATCAGCAGCATAAACAGGGAAGTGTATATCAAAACATGGGAGAGGTTGTTGTGATTTCAGAAAACAAGCCCATCACTTTTTGTACATTTGTCAGTGTCATAACAGAGTACAGAGGGTTGTAGTAGTCTTTGATTATGACTGTTTTGTGCATCTAGGACAACTTGCCGCAGCCAACTCACCATGTCCAACTCACCGTGGGACAACTCACCGCGGGCAACTTGCCATGGGACATGAGTTACACTAATATCAAAGAAATGATGGAATAGAATCATTAAAGAAAGGATTCCAAAGGAGGGACATAATTAAATGTGAATGACAAAAATTAAAAGAATGTTTTAATTATTTTAAATAATTAAATTGAATTGTTGAATTGTTCTGTGGTGAGTTGTCCTGTGATGAGTTGGGCATGACGAATTGACCTTGGCAAAATGGCAATGATGAGTTGACTGCAGTAGCCTGTCCCATTCCATTGCCTGTTTCTCCATTTGTGCTTACAACTAGTTATAAAACAACTTACAACTAGTTATAACACAACACAGCCAATCCGATTTGATTATATTGTAGTGTCATGGAGGACAAGGTCAAGTGAGAAAGAGACTAATGCTTCCTGATTCATGGATTATTGCAATATTGATTAAGAAATTATGCTTTTCTGATATTACATACAACTGTACTACATACAAGTATTGTTAAAGTTACATTAAAACATTTTATTTTGTAGCCTGCCTTTGATTATAACACACTTTAATGTGTTATTAGAATAAATCAACCAACCAACCAACCACACACCCGCACAGAAAGAAGACATATTTGACATGCAAAATTAGCTCCGTCTTAATGAAATAAACTAGGTATTATTTCATGTTTGTTCGTTCTCTGTAGAACCAACGTACAAACAATGAATTTACATTAGAATCTTTAATTCAGCTTGCAAGAAAGTGGGAAAACTTTAGTCTTGTGAAACCTTCTCAAGAGGGTAATAGGTTAAAAAAAATAAGAGGGAAAAAATGCCATTAATTTTTTTAATTGAATATTCATTTCTTTAAGAAATGCCTAAAGATTGCCATGCCCAAAGTGTTTTTGCATTTGTTTTTGTTTTAAAAGGATATGGTTGCAAACAGACTACCAGCACTTCGATGTTGGGTTGTGACAACCTTGGAATACTCAGTGCAAAGCCAAATTCCTGGAGAAATAGCAATAGCACTTAGACTTATATACCGCTTCACAGTGCTTTTCAGCCCTCTCTAATGGGTTTACAGAGTCAGCATATAGCCCCCAACAACCTGGATCCTCATTTTACCGACCTTGGAAGGATAGAAGGCTGAGTCAACCTTGAGCCTAGTGAGAACCGAACTGCTGAACTGCTGGCAGTCAGCAGTCAGCAGAAATAGCCTGCCGTACTGCATTGCAACCACAGCTCTTTATGGTGAGCTATATGTGCAAGAAAAGGATACAGGAGTTGAATCCATATATATGATCTCTTTACATTATCGCTAAACAAGTATAATATCTTCTATGAGAATCAGGGAATGAGGGATAAAGGCCAATGTTGCATGAACATATTTTTTAGTGCCTGCAGAGGACAATTCAGGGAGGATGGTGGTGGAAACTCCCTTTTTTCTCTTGGTGTCCCATCACATCTATTGGACAAGTACCATGGTTGTTATATTCTTTTCTAAAATGTTATTTATTTATATTTATTAATCACATTTATATAGCTGTCACTCATATATATATATATATAAACAATTAGTACAAAACTGTAAAATTCACATTAAAATAACAAAAAAAAATCTAGGCCCAGGGACCGTATGACTAGCAATGGAGTCATCTGGGCATATCTCAGGCTCTCTAGATTCACTGTTGTTATTTTTATTTTCTGTTTCAACTGATTTAGTTCAACAGAGCAAAGGAAGATGTAATTTCCTCAATCGAAATCTTTTCTGGAACTACAACAAGAGCTCTCAATTTGAGAAGAGAGCAAAACATGTATCTTCCAAGATTGTCAAATGGTAAGAGAAGTTTAATGCTGAGCAGGGTTGCCTGGAGTCAACTAGTTGACCGGATAAACTAATTCAGCAAATTTAATCTCATGTAAAATCAGCTTGAAAGTAACATGTACACAATACACTATGCCAATAAAAAGTATAGCCAACACTTCTCAACTTCACCAGAGTAATATGGAAGCAAGGCTTATGCATATAGTTGTGAATAAGGCAAACATTCTGGGTGCCAAAATGCACCCCAAAAATTGTGTATGAACTTATCCGTGAGCATATATGGTAGTAGTTTTTGAAAGTATCTATATATATTCATTTACTCAAGTAGTCCTTGACTTACAACAGTTCACTTTGTGACTGTTCAAAGTTATAAAGGCATTGAAAAAAACCTGATTTATGACCATTTTTCACCCTTGCTCACGTGATTAAAATTCGGATGCTTGGCAACTGTTTTTTATTTATGCCAGTTGTTATATCCCAGAGTCATGTGACCAACTTCTCTGACCTTCTGACAAGCAAAGACAATGGAGAAACCAGATTCACTTAACAACCATATTACTAATTTAACAACTACAGTGCTAACATTTAAGAGATGTGGCAAGATAAGTTGTAAAATGGGGCAAAACTCACTTCACAAATGTTTCACTTCGCAAAAGAAATTTTGGTTGCATTGTGGTTGCAAGTCAAGAACTTACCTGTATAACCTGCATAACCATGGATAAGCTGACTCTCAAATGTTTAACCAAAATACCATGGAAAATGGATAACCCATGGACTACCCACAGAGAAGCCAATTGTGAAAATTAAAACAGAAACTTTCAAGGGTCAGCTTATCTGTGGATGGACTTTCCCCCATAAGTATATATCATAGGCTTTCATTTGAAACTCACTAGTCACAGCTATGTAGTGGAAGGGGAAAATTTTACATGGCCAGCTTAGGCTGTAAATATACACACCCCTTGTGTCAAAGGCTATTAATTGAAAGAAACTCTGTGCATCTAAAGATATTGCCTTCTTCAGGCTTGCTTCCTGTCTTGTCAGGAGTGGTAGGGCTGGTGGGGACCAAACAATGGGAATAAGGGCAGACAGACAGTAAAGATAAATAGTCAGCAAATGCAACCTAGCTCTTGCCTTCTTATGAATATAATTGCATGGGGTGGAGTGATGGCTTAAACAGGGCTACTCAGCATTATAATTCCTTTTATTTATTTATTTTTTACAGCTCAAGCCACCAGGCATGAGTCTTTGTGTGAAAGAGATTCTTCAGTCACAACATCTAGAAAAGATGGAAACCAAATGGACCCCTTGGCGTTATCAGTTGCCAAAATCATTGCCCAGATGAATCCTGAAGAAGATGATTATTTTTCCTTTACTCCGTGGAGAAAACATCTCTTGGGAATAGAAAATACTGAAAATTCAATTCAAGGAAAAGCAGTTCCAGAAGGCAAGTTGTGTAAAAATTCAGAAGTGCCACCTGAGAATCGGGAAGAATTATTCCTAGATAAAAACATGGCAGTCACAGAAAGGAATCTGGCTACAGCATCCGACAGAGTCGATGTAGCTATAGAAAACATTACTGTCCGGCTGAGTGAATTCAAACAAACAATGGAGCATGCAAGTGACAATGTGCAGGTTTTCAAAGAAGCCTCTGTTACCTTTAAAGAATGTTGTGACAATATGTGTAGGAGCATGTCAAATCTCCAAGGTGTTTTAGAAATCTTAATTCAGATTTTGAGAGAGTAGAGAAGGGGATTTAATAAAAACATATGTCTCCTTGCAAGAGAAAACCAATATAGATTTCCTAATCACTTTTCATAATGGAACATGCTAAACAGAGATTGCCATTTTGCTATGTGTCTGCTAAAAGGACCGAATTACATCATTTTGCAAATGCTTTACACACTGTTGTACATTGTACGTTTAAAAAAGAATGACTATCTGGCAACACAATTCATCTCATCAGGGTGCACTCGACTGACTACATAACCTATGTGCCTGGTTTGTTTGCTGTCCTGGTGTTTATCACTGAGGAGCAATCCAAGCGCAGCTTTCCTGATGAACCTGGACTTGACCCAATAGTTCTTCAAATAAAAGAATAACATAAAATGTCAAGTAAGGTGAACAATCACAATCTTTATAAAGCAAGACAGAGATGTGGCAAACATTTCAACCTCATATGTCAGGATAACACTTTTTTTGTTTTGCGAATTGCAATGAACAGAGAAGATTTGTCATTATTCTTCACGTATTTATTTAAGGTGTCAGAATGCTGCTTTGTAAAATAGATTCCTCGAGAAATAAAATCCATAGATGGAACGGCAAAGCAAAAACTGATTGTATCATTCTTGATCAAAACAATAAAATGCAATACCAATATAGGCGGATATGTGTAGTTCAGAGTTGAAATGAAGTGTCCTTGGTGCTCTCTGAGCCTACTTGTTTTCTTGCAGATGTTTCATTACCCTAACTAGGTAACATCATCAATGCTGGCAAGCAGTGCTGTTTGCTGTCAGTATATATTCTGGTGACTTGCCTGTGTGTGTGTGTATGGGGGTTGTCTTAGAAATTCTTTGGTTCGGCTATTTACTGATGGCTGTTTTGCAGTTACCTCAATCAAGGAACTGAGCATCAGAACACTCAAGTCTGCTCAACCTTTAAGAACAGTTTTATTTTAACATCACCTTTTCCAGGTTAAAAAAAAACATTTGAAATTGGTTGCCCTTAAAAGCCACAACAAGACTTGAAAGGGGAGAAGGCATGGTTTGTGAAAAGAGGCTATTGCAATGATTGGAATTTGGTTTTTGGTCTGCACTTATAGAGAATAAAAAAAAAACTTGGATTTGGAAAGAAGGAAACAGATAGGATATAAAAAGAACTGCACGGATTCCGAATTCAAATCTAAAGAGACAGTATTATAAAAACCTTAAAGATTGACAACAGAACAAAATGGAAACAAAGGAACATTAAGACTTACTGAAATGATAACTAATATGTATAAAATGTGGAAAGGTGAAAAGGACTATGGTCCATTGCTGGAGGAGGCTGGCAGAAAGGAAATGGAATTGATTGGAATTGATCTTGGAAAGGACTATGGTCCCCTGCTGGAGGAAGACGGCAGAAAGGAATTGGACTTGATTGGAATTGAACTTGAAGTAAATGAGGGAATTCAGGGTAAAATAATGGACAAGAAAATATGTAGAGATGATTTCACTGGGTTTAACAGTGGTTTTAAGTTGAAAAGAAAATGAATATAGATGATTTCACTGGACTTAGCAAAGGCACTAAAAGAGTTAATAGGGGGAAAGAGCGTGTAAAGAAGATACTAAAAGTAAAAACAGATGGTAATGGAAAAGGAGTAAGAAAAAGTGGGAGGAGAATTAAACAAATATATATTAAGGAAAGGAGAGGAATTGAAGAGGTTAGAAATTTTATTTATATAATTATAAGAAGGGGAAAAAAGAAAAAAAGGTATATATATAATGAAAAATTATGGTGTAAAGTGAAATAACAAAGAAGATTAAGCATGTAAAAGGAAAATTGATATGGATGGATCAAATTTGAAATGTGGTAAAAAATTTATAAGAGTGAAAGGGTTTTAGAGAGGGGATGCAAAAGCAAATAAAGGGGGAAGAATAAGGGGAAAATATTTTTGGGATATAGTCAAATATATGAAAATGGAAATTGAGATTAATCTGTGTATAATTAACTGTGGATGTATATGATATGTACTTTAAGGATAAAAATGATTAAAAGAAATAAATATAGGTAGAGG
>JANHFT010006132.1:283726-318352 GCA_032467955.1 Pseudoxenodon macrops | reverse complement strand
ATTTGTCAAGAATGATAAGGTGCAACACGTAATGATAGTTATAGTGTACAAATAAGCAATCAGGAAACAATATCAATAAGAAGTCATAGGATACAAGCAACAAGTTACAGTCCTGCTACTCACTAAACTTAAACTTTACTTACTTAAACCTCTTACTTCTGTTTTGCAACTTAGCAATAGTATAGAATTATAGTATAGAATTCTGAAATATTCTTAAAGGAGATCAAGGAATATAAGTTACTTGTTTTTCTAAGTAATCTCAATTGTCCATAGAAAATTGGTAATACTTTGGGGAAGAAATAAGAATTTTGCATTTAGCATGCAGAGGTTAACTGTAACAAAGCCCAGGGACTAAAGAACACCACTACCTGATGTTCTTATAACATAACAGATCCAGTTTACAGCCTCTCAGGGCAATGCTGACTGGAGATTGATCCAATAAATATGGGCATCAGGCTAAGGAGAATTTAATCATTAAGGAAAAAAAATACTGTGCTGAATATGCTAAATAACTGCAATTTCCAGTACTACTCACTCAATTCCTTTCATTCAGACAACTCCTTCTTTCTCCATTTATTTATACAGTCTCTTTTTGCTGAGACTTTCTTGAAGTATGGAACAGATGGCCACACTGATTTTCTGTGATGGAAATATGCTTGGAAAGAAACTATAAAGAATGAATGATTAAAAACAAGATTTGAATCTGTTGAGGTGTTAGATTATTAAATAATAGAACATTTTGATGCAGATGATTATCATATGATTTTGTTTAGATTAAAAGAATCTTCTAAAAAATCCATAAATTATATATCATTTGACAAAAATTACTGTTTAAAAAAAAAATCTAACATCAAGGATCATGAGAAAATTGAAAAGAACAATGCTATTGACATAAGCACACAAGAACCCATACACGTACATGTGGTTAAATAGGAAGTCTTTCATTAAAAATTGGAAAAATGCACAAGAAAAACCAATAACTACATGGGTTATTCAAATTAGAAATTCAACTTAGATATAAAGTTCCTTAAAAAAAAGCAGACATGATTAATGAACAAAACAAACTGCTAATGAAGAGGGTACATTTTCTCAGATTAGAACATCTTTTAAATCTATGCTTTAGCCAAATAGAATATACTATGTTACGAGAGTAATAACTGGAAGAGATTAAGTTAGTTACTGTGATATTGATCATGTCATTTAATCTCATTGAATCCTATTGACTTTATAATTGTTAATTTCTTGACTCCCAAGTATTTTAGAATCCAATTTTCAATGAAAACTAAATTTATCAATTCACTAAATCTAAATGTAAGAACCAATGATACACATCTTCCTGTAGAAAAGGAGCTTTGTTCATCTGTATTAATATCATAATTATAGCACCTATTACAATGTGAGAATTATCTGACTGGCTATTTTATAATGTTAAAGGCAGTTTTGATCTTCGAGGCATACAACATTTTTAAAAGCAGTTTTGAAATATCACATCATTTGCCTAGCCTTTAATGATCCTGATAGTTTGGGGTTTATTTTATCACACTTTCGTTTGGTTTTAAGCCTGTAAGATTTCATGAATTTATCCATCTAACTATCAATTATGACTACTTGAGCCAACATCTTCCCTTCTTATCATTCATTTCAATTTAATATTTGTAGTGCTAGAGTTTGCCTATATCATCAATACTAAAAAATATCTCCAACTTTCATTCCAGTGCTTCAAAGGGGTTTGAATTTGCATCTTACTCTAGGGAAGATGTAGCTTAAAACACTTTTTTTTTTTTGCCCAGCTTGCTCCATTAATTTCAGAGGAAAATGCACCTACTGCTGTGACTATGACAGTTCTCAACCTTGGTGTTTTTACAGGATGTCCCTCTCCAGGGAATAGGCAACACCACTCTGACTTATCCTGTTGGAACTATATCTCCTGCTGGGTAATCAGCAACTACTGTATTAAGGGAGAGATCTCAGTATGATTAACTGGATGCCCTTTGTGACTGCTAAGGAAAAGAGCTTGAGAAATGCTATGTGTGAATTGCATATGTGTGTGCATGAAGGAGAGACAAGAGGAGATTTTTAAAAGTAATCCCCTTCTTTTCTATCAAGGCAGATAATTTACAGATGCATACAGCTAGATTAATTATTATCAGCACTTATTTTCAACATTCAAGTAAGCTCTAACTTTATATTCATCATTTCTACAAAATATTTTCCCAATTATTTCTTTGAACAAGTGAAGAGCAAAATTCATTTTGTAATGATTATCTGACTCAAGTAAAGCAGATTTTCTATTATTTCAGGCCCAAGCCTCTGACAAGGGCACAAAAAGGATTATTTTTTCAGCAGTTTGCAGCCCAGCTAAAATAGCAGATAATGCCATCTACGATTCAGAGTGATTTTCACCTTAAGCCCTCCTCTTTGTTAAAGTTTCTCACATCTCAAATGTGACACAGTGGCAAAATTATTCCAGAGACACCTCTGAGTCTCATGAGAAGGAATACAAATCTGCATCTCCCTCCCCCCCAATGCCATACTTTCTTTCTTTGTCAATTAAGACTTTCCTTTTGCAACAAAATACCCACTGGTGCTTCCCATTTTATGGCGTTATATATAAAGGGTTGTATTGCCAGATAATCCATTTGCATGTGGTTTAACCCAGCACATTTCATGAATGTGGTTAGCATCCTGAGATAAATGAAAGGTTACAAAATAAGACTACTATATGATCTAGTAAGTACAAAAAATGAAACAGTACTGACGGTTAATAAAGGATATTTAAATAAATTCCATCTTTAAGAAAGTAGGCTAAGCTTCTTACACTGAATGTTTTATTGCTGAATACAATATGTGTTCAACTCTGACAGTCAGGCACATAACGTTGGTGAGATGTGGGCAACAATATATTGCTTTGCAAGGTAGTCCCTGGATTAGAAATCTTGGTCTGCAAAAAATAGTACAAGCATGCCTAGAGTTAATCAGGGCTTGGATTATAATTGTGGGATACTATCTTAAATGTGCCCAAACAGCGAGTACAATATTTACTAGCAATAGAAAATGATTCTTATTAGGCATAGTTATAACGAAGGCTACTATTTTACAACTTCTCTATCTTACTAAAAAAGATTAATGCCTCAATTGTTTAAGTACATGGAAGGTGAAAAGGCTAAGTGTAACTAGTGATGACTATGGCTGGTGGAATATTGAAGGTTGGAATGTAAAGCAAATGGTGAAGATTATATACTGACTATGAAATAAAAAAGCAAAAAGTTACTTATTTATTATTTATTAATCCAATTTATATGGCTGCTCATCTAAATAGATAAATCTACAGCAAGACTCAGCAAAAATCACTAATCATATATTTGCATACTAGAATCCCTATACTAACATCCCAACACCTAGGCTTGGTGAACTGATGAACTGAAAGAGATTATGAATGAGAAAAAATGTATACAAGAGAATGACTGAAGATGTGTACATAATGAAAAAAGATATCTAAAAGGAATGTAGATAAAGAGAGTAAAGTATATTTAAGATTAAAAAAACCAGAGAAAATGCAGACTAATTTAATGCATTTGAAATTTTAAAAATGAAGTAGGTGAGTGTGGCTAAACAAGGAACTTCCAGCAGAATTGTATGAGAATTACAATGACATTTCAAAGGAATGCAAGTCAAACAAATGCTATCCATGTTTTTTTTTGGGGGGAAAGGGATCGAAAGGTACTATGAAAATAGACAAATGTTGAAGTAAAAATGTAGTGTCCTTATAGAGTGGCTTTGCAACATGTTTAATATGTGTATGAAGACTTTATTAGTTCTGATGCTTGGGAGAATATAATTATTCCTCTATCCTTAAAAAAAGGTAGCAAGAATGAATCTAAACATCACAGTGTGATTAGTCTAAGTATACTTTATACGACTGTTGGCATCAGTAATATATAAAAAAAGTAACATAAATGTCATATACCTCTGTGTGTTAATGATTTGACTGTGGTGGTGGTTAGTACTATCAAGTTTCTGGGTGTGCAGCTGATGAGCAGGTCAGCTGGGCTGCTCAACAGTGAGACACTAGTGAGTGGGCACAGCAGCACCTGCATTTTGTGCATCGTATGAGGAGAGCACATCTTCTTTTTCCCATCCTTACCACTTTCTATAGAAGGACAATTGAAAGCATCCGGGCGTATTGTATGGTTTCTGTGGTTTGGAAGTATTACTGTTTAATACGTACATAGATATGTATATAAAAAACACAACTGACCGAAATAGGGAAATTTTCCTACAAAAAAAAAAAAAAAGACAAAGCAAGTTAAAGCAGGCAAAGATCACAAGTGGGTTCCATAATCATCATGGTCTTCAATCGTTTTGTGTGGAGTAAAGGTGGAGTCACAAGGAATATATTGGAGGGGGGGAACATTCCAGGGCAGGAATTGTAACAGAGTAGGCATACTTTGGGTCTAGGAGATTACTTTATTTAACTGACAGCACTCAGAGTGCAGGTGATCTATTTGATCATACCGCATGAGCAGAGATAACTGCAGATGGACGGCTCTACAGATATCTAGGCTCTGCGTTTGCAGGACTTTAAAAGTGATAAACAGTACTTTGAAAAGAATCTTATGAAAATAAGATTATGGAATAAAAATCTATGCAGGTTGGCTTTCCTTTTTTGTTCACTGCATTAAAGCTACTATTTTATGATTTCAGAAGCAATTGTTACTGTCATATGATCATTAATATTACTATGACAATGACTATACCAGTGATGGCAAGCCATTTCTGAGGGCACGTGAGGCATTGCCTTCTTAGCTCCAGGGTGCGCAAGCGCACTGGCCAGCTAATTTTCGGCCTTGATTTTTGGCCTTAATTTTTGACCGTTTTTCACCCTCCGGAGACTTCAGGAGTTTTCAGGCAAAGAGGAAATAGGAAGTCTCGTTGGGTCATTTTTCACCCTCTGGTGAAAAATGGGGGGGCACGAATGCATGCACAGTGCATGGGGTTTTTTTTGTGTGCCAGCAAGCGCTGCCATTTTTGGCATGCAAGAAAAAAAGGTTAGCCATCACTGGACTATACTGTATATATTATTACTCTATTATAATTTCCTATCTACTATGTTGTATATGATTATAATTAGTATACATCAATATTTCTTTCTTAAGCTTGCATGCCTTTTAAAAAAAAGATTTTTGGATTTTTATTTTTAGAATTTTTAGATGTATAGAATATACATGAACAGTGCAGCGTCTGGTTATCATTCATTTTGGGATAAATGGCAATAATAATATTAATAGTATTTGTTACTTTAATCAAACTTATGAAATCCTAGTATTAATATACATATTTGTTTTAAAGAAGTTATTCAATATTTCAATGTTCCATTTTAATGCAAATCACAATATTATTTGAGTTTAGATAGTACTGCCCTCTTTCAACCCCTAATCTTCCCCTCTGGTTATTATTTTTATTCTATTGTATGAAAAATATGTGTGCTAATAGTCCCCCTATTTCTTATTTCTGCCTCTATTCTGGCTTCTAGGCAGGCCACCATTACTAATCCTAGTGTTAGTACACTTGTTTATATTAAGATATAATTATTTATTATTTAATTATTCATTGTTTCAATGCACCATTCTAGTGTCAAACCATATTATTTAAACATACTTAATAACACCATCTTTCCACCTCTAATCTTTCCATCTAGCTATTACTTTATATAATACTGTATAAAGTATATAAAAACAACACACCAGCAAACATTTCCATTCAAACTGACAAAGAGATAATTTTAAGACTATCATATATTTATAAGGTTTTTGTATGTATTTGTGCACATACAAATATATACACAAACATATAAGGGTATGTGTTAAAAAAAGATCTCACAAAGTTGAAAGGTCTGATTGAACTATTATTTTAATTTCACAAACTTCTTTTGTTGACCAGCACATGATGGCGGAGAAACACAAGGGAGCTGGAAAGCAGGTTAGCGAAGGAATGCTTTGGGGAAGCGAGGGGAGCTGGGAGGTGGTGCTCAAAGCTGTCTAGTTCCATGGCAGTGGAGAAACACAACAGAGATGGAAAGAAGGTGTCAAGGCAACCCCTTGAAGGTGCTGAAATGGGCCCGCCTCAAGACTAGACTGGCATCTACTGAAATGCAGCAGCAGAGCTGCAGGCCTCCACAGCTGCTGCCTTTGAAATGGCGAATAGGCACCAGGCAGCATGAGGCAGTGCTGCAGGACCAAAGCAGCAGGTGGAGGAGGAGGCAGCTACCACTGCTGGGCAAGTGATCAGTGGGGCTGGGGCAGCAGGGACCAAAGCAAGCCTATCCAGTGGTGGACAAAGCTGATGCATAGCAGCGGCTGAGGCCTTTCACCATCACTCCCTTGGCTTCAAAACAGTGGAGGGGGACCCAGAAAGGGCAGTGAATTTCACCTGACCATCCTCTATAGCATAGCAGTCCACCTTGGGGGAGGAATGAAAGGGAAGACGTGGGTGAGCAGCCAGGTCATTGAATGGGTGGCGGGAGGTTGCCAAGCAGGGAGTGGCCTGGCTGCAGGGCCCCTACGTTGCATGGATCAACGGCACATGTGGACCTCCATGCCCCCACCTGCCTTGCCTCACTCACCTCATGGCTAGGCAAACCCCCCAAGGCACGGGTTTGCAACCTGTGGCTCTGGAGCCGCATGCAGCTCTTTGGGCCCTCTGCTGTGGCTCCATGTTGGATGATCCCATCACTGGCTGGCCTTGCCCCTCACCTTCCCCTCCCAATCACTCCTTGCCTAGCCTGAGAAGGTAAGTGCAATGGTGGGGGATGGAGAAGTGACTGGGGCTGATTCTCTGGCACACTCACTCTTGCTGGAGCTTCTTCCAGTCCTTGTTGGTGGTTGGCATACCTTGGTCGCTTGGGGAGATGCGCAACTTGCTCTCCGCCCTGAGAAACTGGCCTGATCCAGCCGAAACTGATGTCGGCATTGCTATCATGAGGGCTGGCAGGGTGGGAATGGGATCCAGGATGAGGGGACGACAGAAAGGGGGATGAACCCGCAACACCCAGCCACAGCTTTAAAACTCTTCCCAGAGGAGCATCAGCCTGGCCACCCCACCTCAGTGCCCTTCCTGCTAGCACGACTTCCCTGGGGCTGTAGGGGATGGCCTGGCATGAGAAGGGCATGCATGCCCCACACCCAAACTCTCTCATACCAATAGTTGGTCCACCTCCGCGCTCTGAGGTTGGACCAATCACCGCTGCACTTTGAAGTTCTGCATCTCCACCCCATGCACAGGCCACACCCTGCTGTTTGTACTGAATGTCATCCCGCCCCACTCTGGCATATTCACAGTCAGCTGTACATGGAAAAAACAAGACATCCCCAAAAATAAGGCCCAGTGCTTATTTTGGAGCCCAAAAGAAAATAAGACCAGGTGTTATTTTCGGCAAAACATGGGTATGTATGTGCGTGAGGATCTGTTTTCTGTAAAAATATGTTCATTGGTAGGAGAAGGAAACAATTGAACATTTTTTGGGGGGGGGAAAACAATGGAGTAGAATTATTTTTTCTTCAGAAGAAAGCACAATCTTGAAAGAACATCAAGCGATTACCATGGCAAATCTAGGCACTACTAGTACACAGGAAAAAAGAAGCAGAAGGTTGCAATGTAGCACGAAAACTGAAAAAAATCCATGCTACCCTGGGCTATGCATACCACTTGATAACTGCAACTGATCTTGACTTGTCAGTGAACCTACACAGTGAAACAAAAAACTGCTTAAGCCCTTAGACAATTTTGACACCTTGGCTGAAATTGCAAGGCACATCTTTACATATATAAAATTGGCAAATACTAACAAATTAAGTAAATAAGAAACCTCCCTCAAGATATGGAAATTCTTCACAGACTACAACAGAATTTCCCTAACTCTGAACTCATCACTCAAGGTCAATATCTGGACTTACAAAGGCTGAGATTACAAAACACCTTAAGGTGAGGAAACACATTTCCTCCCTGTCAGACCACTACATTCCCCCGGTGGATCACTCTTGTGTGCCTCCTAAGACTAGGGGTGACTTTTCCTATAAATGTAATCAACCTTTTCCTCTTAACTTGTGACCACCTTCAATTACCATGCTGTCAGTTTTGCTATCAAACAAACTCTTCTTTTACTTCAAGTAATTGTCCTGTGCTCTTTGAACCTGGCTCTGAATGAACCAGAATAGAACTACTGTTCTTCTAACAGAAGAAAAGCCTTCACTTAATTAAAAATATTATATGATCTGACCTTGCGTAACAGTTAACTTGCCACCAAATTTAACAACAGCAACAACAAATACTTTCCTCTTCAAGTCTGTTTTTAATTCTGTGTCTCTTTTTTTATGCCTTCAAGTTACTGTGACCACTGTGATTGCCTGGACTAGTCCCATCAATTTTCTTGATAATGTTTTGAAAGTGCTTTGCCATTGTCTACTTCTTAGAGGTGAGAGAAAGTGATTGGTCCAAAGTTACATAGCTGACTTCATGCCTAAAGCAGGACTAGAACACACAATTTCTAGCCAGGTGCCTAACAAACTTGTTCTTTTCCATATCATAATGGATTTTAAAAAATGATGATCCCGATTTGGATCAAGTCACTTTGCTGTAGACAAGAGGCAACTTCATTTTATGAATGGGCAATATCTGCTGCAATTTTGAATCTTTAAAGAACATTGAATTTATCCACTTTCCATTATGAATGGCAAACTGGGGTGAGGTGACCAGAGATAATTTTACCCATCTTTTGGAATTAAAAACACATTGATACTTTCTTTCATATCTTACTAAATCTCTTTACAACTTGTTGCTCAGAAACCAGATAATCCAGGAAAAATATTTGCAATTTTAAATATGTTCCCTCATTTTGACAGGGAAATGTTTAAAATTAAATTTCATATTAATAAAACACTATGAAAACACTGACCCTCTATAATACCTTCATTTTATGTTATTTTAATGAGATTGTTTACTGAGTATCTATAAATCTGATTATTTTTATCTAATAGAATATATGTGATATCTGTATTGATTTTTCATATATGTGATCTTAGAATGTTGAGTCTGCTTGGTAAAGAAGAAGAAAATCCCCAAACCCAGAATATATCTGATGTATTTTAGAAATTGTAATAAAAGTAATTCTCAAGATATTTTATTCAAGGCCATTTAATGAATGCTCAAAATTATGATAGCCCCCCCAAGCTACACATGACCCTGTTTCAAAGTTATGATGGATACAGAGGGCTTGCAATCATTCACCCTTATAACCCACCATAAGGTTACTGCAGTGCTATCCTGCATCTCTCCCCATTCCACCCTATCAGAACCCTGCAGTGGACTCATTCCCACAGGCCATCATGCTCCACATTACCTTCTGAAACTCTCTGGACCTCAGATTGTGGAAGGAGGCAGCCCATGTGTCCCTGAGCTGTTTGGTGATGAGCCAACTGCAGTAGCCATTTCATCATGCCTATTTGTGGATGAGACAAATGGTGGATGCCAGAAGAATTGTTTCATTTTGCTACCTTAGAAAAGTCTGCACAGTTCTACAGAAGCTTCTGAGCATGTGAGGAGAAGAGTGTTTGGCCTGGGGGGGGGGAGGAATCAGGCCTAATGCCAGGGAGGACCTGGTGGAAATGGGAAAAAAGCCTGTTGGGACCCAAAATGCAGGAAGTGGGGGCATCGAGCATCTTGGGGCTATAGAAGGTCTTGGGAAGGCCAAGGTAAGTGGGCCTAGGCCTGCACTAGATCTCCAATTGCTTCCTCCATCCAGGATGTGTACCCCACATTCCACTTAACTACCTGCACATTCATTTTATGTTTCATTGGGGAGAGCAGGAATGGGAGAGTTCATTAGATGATACATTTCACCTAATTACTGCAATCACATGTGACAGTAATAGGTAGGCTCCATTACAGCCGTATCTTTAGAACTATCTGTATTATATTGCAACGAATAACTTATCTTTTAAAAAAAGAAACAGAAGTCAGCTAAAATCTCTTATTGGTTAGATCAAGGGTGTGAAACTGACGGCCCATAGGCCGGATGTCTCATACACAGGCACACCCACCCCAGCTCTGTGAAGGAAAAATATGTCACGATACGTCACATGATAGCAATGTGACCCGGCAAGTTTGACACCCGTGGACTAGATGATACCAGTTGCTATATGGAATGGATATGTTTTGGGAAAAAGTGAAAGACAGTAACATAACTAAGATTTTAAGATTTTAACTTCATTCATGGAAAAACTGAATAATATAAATAAAATGCAAATGCTGCTTAGAGGAAAATCAAGGACTAACTAGAAAATGTAAAAGAAAGACTACAGACCAAGTAACACAAAATTAGTATAACAGAAATAAAGTGATCGAAAGAGATGCTCATAAAACAATAAAGATTTTTTTTCTGAAAAGAGAGTAAAAAGTAATTAAGATGGAACTAGTATATGATAACAATTTAAAACAGCACAAACAGAAGGAGAAAGTTCTAATATATGAGAGCTATAGTTTTTAAATTATATGGCTGAGATAATATCAATATGTTTGGATTGGGATTTATATGCGATTAAGATCGGAGATGAAAAAGTAAAGAGAGAAGCCAGTTGAGTCTGCAAAAATAAAATAGAGGAACACAAACAAAACAAACAAAACCTCACACTATGTATTGTAAATGGAAATAAAACAAGAAACCAAGCTAATGTAAACTGTCAGTTATGTGTGATGCTGTTAACCTTAGAACGTCTGCTATAATAAAAACAAATTATAGAAATTTGGCTCTCAAATATGTTATCTTCTTATCAAAGATCCACAAAAAATATTTTAATTTTTATAAATGTGTTTAACTACTTCATTCTTAATATAACTAATGAAATAGTATCATAAAGAAGCTAAAAAAGTGGTACAATAAATTTGGCTATAGTTTTAATCAGAATTTTACTGAAGCAGTGTGATAAAGTTACACTGAAAATCATGTGGGCATCATGTGAAACTGCCCTTTGATAATAAGAGCAAATTAAATTTAGATTTATAGGAAATAAGCCTTTATTTAAAAAGACATATTTAAATGTTTCATTTCTCACCAGCATAAAAAGACATATAATACTGAGATATAGAAGATAGTAATGGACCACTGAAACAAAACTAAGAATCACTTATGCCAGTGGTTAACCAAGTCTGATATAGATTTAACAACGTTTCTACTTTACAATATGATTTTTCATTACTAGGATGCTACACAATATTCCAAGTGTTTAGGTTATGATTATACTGATATTAAAAAAAAACTTTTTAATGAATTAAATCATAAAGTTTTCCTTCAGTGCCCATATTGGACTAACATTTTCTATTGATAATCCAAAATAATTCCAACAGTTTTCTAATCAGCCTCTGCTAGAGGACATTCCATTAATACGTATGCCAATTTTAGGATTTTATAGGCTGTATATATATATTACTTTCACATACATCCAAAAACTTTGATACTTTAAAGATCAAGTAAGCAGAGAACTGAAGAAGCTTCTTGGATGAGAAGCAAAATGTTTTCAAAGAAAAACAAAAAAGGCCAATTATCCATTTGACAACTGAGAATTCCATAGATGACCAATCAAGCATTTTAGCTATATAACTTTGGATTCCTCTGATCTCTTTATGATTTTACTAATCCTACAGTTCCCCCCCCCAAAAAAAAACACCTTAACAGTACTTCACCATGGTGGTGAGGTGAACAGTATAAGCCTATTATACTGGTCAACACAGCTCTGGCTCAGAGGTGACTTACTCCAGTTTTTCCCACTAAAAACCTTTACGGATCAACTTAAAGACATGGAAGATATGGTACAGTGAGTGCCCCTGGCTGGGAGGTACCACTAAAGCTACAGGGGAAGAGCAACGAGACTATCACAGTAGCAGGAGCATCCATGATGCGGATGGGATAAATTCTAAAGGCCCACCAGCTATTGACACAGGTCCTAATGAAAAGAAATCTCTCTGCTGCTGATCTTCAAATTAAGAACATGGAACATCAATAGCTTAAACCTAGGAAAGCTAAACATTGGTAAGAATGAAATGAATAGACTCAATATTGATATACTATGCATCAGTAAAGTTCATTGGACTGGCTGTCGCTTCTTCAATTTTGATGGTCATATTGTATGTACAGTATATCACTGGTAATGATACCATCGCAAGAAGAGGTTTCATACTGCATAAAAAAGTGGCTAGAACCATAGAAAGTTTTTGAACAGTCAATGATAGGATAATGGCAATATGTATCAATGGAAAACCTTGCAATATGATAGGATAATGGCAATTCGTATCAATGGAAAACCTCGCAACATGGTAATTTTGCAGGTTTACACCCCCACTGCAGAGTACTCCTATGATTCTGCCCACTTTTTTATGCAATATGAAATCCACTCATCTTCTTTTAATGGTAACATTGCCAGAGTAGTATACATATTACTATCAGAATTGTAGAAGCCACAGCAGGAGAAAACATCAAAGAAGTCTATGCTGAAATTCAGGAAAATCTGAATTGAACACCAAAGAAAGACATTATCTATATTGGAGATTTCAATGCAAAAGTGGGAAACATGCAAGAAACAGGGATCACAGGTGAGTTTGACCTTGGTGAATGAAATGAGGCAGAAAACAACAGTTAAGCATAATGAACATTTGGTTTGAACAATCTAAGTGGCAACCATACATTTGAGGTTTACCAAATGGAGAATATCAAAACCAAAGTGACTACATATAGTACTATCTTAAAAGAAGTGGAAAAGTTCCATCCTCACTGTGAAAAGGTTCCCTGGTGCAGATTGTGGATCTGAGCATGAACTGTTAGCTGCCAAGGCCATCCATGATTCAGAAATTTGATGTCAAAAAGATTCCCCCAGCATATGCCCGGAATGTACTACCTGACTCTCTGGTTTCTTTCCCAAACCCCCAAAACTTTAACCTTAGACTGTCTACTGTAGACCTCACCCCATTCCTAAGAGATCTTTAAGGAACGTACATAAGCGCACCAGCATGCCTACTGTCCTTGTCCTAATGTTCCTTTTTATTCATATCCATTTCATGTATTCATAATCATGTTCATACTTGTATCTGTTTTCTAATACATGCTTGATGAAAATAAACAAATAAACAAATAAATAAACAAACAAACAGACAAACAAACAAACAAACAAACAAACAAATAAATAAATAAATAATATCACGGAAAGACAACCAGATGAGCTATGGGAGGAAATAAAAATAGCTGTCACAGAAGTAGCCAAGAATGTATTACATACGGGAAATCAATGAAATTGGCCAGATGGATATCAGAAGCTATAACAGAGACTGCATAAGAGAAAAGGCCTAACTGTAAGAGGAGAAGCTGACATACCAGAAATAGAACTAGATGGAGGAAGTAGTGTTGGCACTCAACCTGTTGCCTAACCACAAAGCCTCGGGAGTTGATGGAATTCCTGTAGAGTGGCTGAGACCACTACCAACAAAAGCACTGATAATGCTTTGCCAATGGGTATGGAAGTCTGATCACTGGCCAAAAGAATGGAAAAGGTCAATGGTTATCCCAATACCAGAGAAAGATGTTACGAAAGACTGTTCCAACCACCGAATCATAGTCTTGATACCACACTTGAGTAAAATTCTCTTGAAAATATTCCAGTAATATACAAGCAGGAATTCATAAAGGAAGAAGACCATGTGACCATATTGCCAATCTATGTTGGATGATGGAAAAAGCAAAGGAATACCAAAAAGACCTCTACATATACTTCATTGACTATATAAAATCCTTTGATTGTGTTGACTGTGATAAACTCTGAAACTGCCTCAAAGAACTGGGAATATCTCACACCACATACAGCTCATTCAGTCATTGTACTTTAATCAGGCAGCCACTATAAGAACCAGAATATGAAGACTCAAATTGGTTCAGAATTGGAAAAGGCATTTGGCAAATCTGCATCCTGCCACCTATAGTATTCAATGTATACATCGAAATATGAGAAATGCATATTTGGAGGACTCTAACATTGGGGTTAAAATCGGTGGTAGGAATATCAACAACCTCCGATATGAAGATGATATAACATTGCTCATTGAAAGTAAGGAGAATCTGGAGTGAAAAATTTGGACTTCACCTGAACATCAAGAAAGCAAAGATAATGAAGATCGACAATGAGACCATCAAAACAGTGAAGGGATTCATTTTCCTGAGCTTTAAAATTAACCAAAGTGGTGACTGTAATCCTGAGATCAGAAGGCTTATAGCAGTTGGAAGAAATTCAATGTCTGGCATGAATAATACTTGGAAGAGTAAAGACATCAGCTTCACAACCAAATGCATATTAGTTAACACAATATTTTTTTCCAATTGCTACTTATGGCAACAGAACATGGACTCTGATAAAGGTAGATAGGTGGACACCTTTTAATTGTGGTGCTGGAGGTGACTATTATGCATTTCATGGACTGCAAAAATAACAAAGAACTTCTAGACTGAACCTCATCAAAAATATCACTTGAAGCCAATATACTAAATAGAGGCTGTCATACTTTGGTCATGTCACTGTTTCACTTGAAAAGTCAATGCTAGGAATGATCAGTGGAAAAAGGCAGAGTGCTGGTGAGAGTGCTGATCCACAGAGTGGCTGAAGGATGGACATGACTGAATGTCTGATGATGATGACAATTTTATATCATACCTGAATAAACTTAGTCACCTCTTTGTTCACCACCAATTCGAAATAATTTATAAAACAAACTCAAAAGCATTAATATTAATACAAAATCACCAGCAGGGGTCATGGTAGCACAGTGGTTAGAATGCAGTATTGCATGCTAACTCTGCCCACAGAATTTGATCCTGACCAGCTCAAGGTTGACTCATCCTTCAAAGGTCGGTAACATGAGGACCCATATTGTTGTATGCTGACTTTGTAAACTGTTCAGAGAATGCTAGTAAAGAATTATGGAGCAGTATATACTATAAGTCTAAGTGCTATTGCTATTTCACGGTGCCTGCTTAGCATGCCACAGGTTCAATGTTTTGTGCTATAGAGAGACTAGCTAAGCACGAATGTGACAGTTGTGCAAATAATGAATCTGATTGATGTTTTCTTGATGTTACAAGGGTTCATTCATGAAAGGAGCCACATGCTTCTTGAGACCACGATAAAAAGTTTTGTTTGTATAGAACAATTTTGTAGGAAGAAGTAAGTAGCTGCACCAGGTCCAATCAAATATTTGTATTATTTCTTAACAATATTGTTTTTATAATTAATTTTAATTTACAATTGTTAATAATTCCGACATTAAATTTTCTTGTCAATATTTAGAATTAAATTGCTATCAGTAGTTTCACAGAAGAATATAAAAGTGCATGTATTTCATTAAAAACAAAGACCAAATCCAATCCCCTTTATAGAAGCTGTGTATCCAATTTGTGATGCTCGAGGTTTTCAATTTCTACAAATCTTTAACCAATCCCATATTCTATAGAAATCATAGTACTGTAAGATCCAATTTTGCAATTCTCTGAATTGAAATGATGATGATGGAAAATGGAACAGCTGTCAAGCCCGTTCCAGGGCTCGCCATACCTGGGGGTCGCATTACACCTGAGGCGTGGGCCAATGGCTGCAGTGGTGGCAGCGGCGATGGAGGCAGTGACCTGACTACAACAGGCACTCCTCTGACGTCACAAGGCTATGTCAAACCAAGATAATGTCAGCGCTGGCCAGCTGATGTAGGCATTCCAGCACTTGATAGCCGAAGCTGAGGCAAGCAGGTTCCTAATGACTGGATGGGCAGCGCCCAGATGATGCAACCATGAAATCTGTTCCTGCATGGCTGGGGCAACCAGCACTGACTTGAGAATACCTTGTCCAGCTGTCAAAGCCCTGCCGGATGTTGTTCCCGGTTAATGGGTGGGTGGGTGGTGGAACCGATGGCATAAAGCTCCACTGGTAGGCGGATGTTCCCAGTGCTGACTTTGCAGAGCTTTAATGCTATCTCATAGTGTTCTGTTGGAAGCCTTGTTTTGAGAATAAACTCCTGATTTGATTATGCATAGTCTAGCTTGGTTTGTTGCTTGACCCAGGACAGGATGAGAACAGCATGAGCTTTGATATGCCTGTTTTGGTATGTCCATGTGACATCTGTGCTCTATAAGCTGCATTAGTTGCCAGTTTGCTTCTGGGTGCAATTCAAAATATTGGTTATGACTTCATGGCATACTGCTTGGTTTCTTAAGAAACCATATGTTTTCCATGGTGTCAGCTAAGCCTGTTTGATCTGTCAGGGTTGGCATGGTTGCAGGTTTCTTTTACAGTTCCAACTATTAGGTTGGCCATAAATGTACTTTCACTCTTGCAGCACCTTCTTTCTAAAATAAAATCTGTTGGCTATCACTTGATTTGAGTCTTGTATCAGGCTCTGGGCTAGTGTAGATGGAACCCTTTGCTGGATGTACCATTTTTGTTTAGCTGACCAGTTTAACTATCTTATTTAATGTTTTATTATTATTATTATTTAATTATACATTTGTTATTTTGCTCTGTGTCCTACTTGGAGTCAATTTGCACTTAGGCAATTAACAACAACAACAACACAGACAGATTGTCATTTGGAACACAACAAACCAGATATCAGTTGTCAAAAACAGAAACGTACAATTTATTGATATCGCGGTGCCAGGAGACACTAGTGTCGAAGAAAAAGAACTGGAAAAAATCACAAGATATCATGACCTGGTCATCGAAACTATGCGATTATGGATGAAACGTAACAATGATACCCATTGTCATCAGGGCACTTGGTACCTTATCCAATAATTTTATAAAATACATCAAAAAATTGCAGCTTCCTGAAATAACACAAGCGGGAAAACTGCAAAAAACTGCGCTACGTGGAACATTGTACATCTTAAGAAGGTACTTGATTGGTTGATACCCAGGACACTGGCAGCAACCTGTATCAACCATTAGCAACACTCAATGGTATTTGTGATGTATTTTTGAATGTTCAGTTCATGTTTAATGAATAAAGTATATAATAATAATAAAAACAATAATTTGCTGGAACAGCTGTAAAACATATCAGGCTCCAATCATGAAAAATGGGTGGGAACAAATAGTTATAAAACTAATTGAAAAGGGTATAATAAGAAGACAAAGAATTGGACAAATCACAAAGTATCAAGATATGAAAAAACAAAATTGAAAGATTATGGCATAAATCGGCTGCAATGGTCCTAATGGTTATCAGAACACTAGTGCTGTACAAAAAATAACCTGAACAGCACTATACAAATTCTACAAAATTTATGTCTGTCAGTCCAAGGCCATACTGCTTGGATCTGCATATATATTATGTCAATACATTATGAAATCCTATGCGAACCTATGGCACGAACCACAGATGGCACGCAGAGCCATATCTGAAGGCACGTGAGATGTTGCCCTATGTCAGCTGCAGTGTGGTGGCCAGCTGATTGTCAGCCTTCTGGAGGGTAGGGGGAGGCCATTTTTGCCCTCTACAGGTTTCAGGAAGCCTTCCTGAAGCCTGGGAAGAGCGAAAAACAGCACAATGGGTCAATTGGAAGTTGGGAGGCTTCAGTGAGGCCTGCACGAACACATGGGGGGCAGCTTGGGGGGGCAGCATGCACATTCATGTGTGAGAGGGCATTGCATTATGGGTGTGGGCACGCATGCATGTGCTATCGTGCGCACACCCTTTTGGCAACCGAGCCAAAACAGGTTAGCCATTACTGTCCTAGGTTCACATTTGTAAGCCAACATTTTCATCGTAGAATTCAATGTTTACGAAGGACAACATAAAGAACTGGCAATCTTATTTCATATTTTTGTGTATGTAATAACTTAATTGTCTCATCAACCATTATCGATAAGAAAGACAAAAATGTCTTGGTAATGGAAGTTGCAGTATCTGGAGATGTAGAAAAAGAGAAAGAACTGGACAAAATCACAAAATTCAAAGATCTGAAAATATGAATAAAATGACTGTGGCAAAAGAAAGCAAAGACAATTCCAATAACAATAGATGTCTTAGATGCAATTTCAAAACAACTGGAGCACCCTGTGAACATCATCAGCATTGACAAAACCACCATCAATCAATTGCAAAAGGAAGCTTTACATGGAATAGTTTACATCCTCCAATAATATCTTTAACATTTTCAAAAAAGAACATCTGTCTATCTCAGATTCTTGGAAAAGATTCAATAGATAGACAAAACGCTAAATACAGTCTAAACATCTCGCTGACTGTGCAAGCAATTTTAATAATATTTTTGGGTTTATGGGATGCATACAAAATTCATGTTTTTAAAATGTGTATAACAATACATTCTAAATGGGGAAAAAACTGGATTATAATAATGAGTTTTTATATCTTTAAAAAAATACAGATTAATGTGCAATTGAAATAGAATGGATTTATGCATATATTGAAAACTGAGAAGAACAGCATGATTTCTCATCTGTAGTTTGATTCACTGCCACATGGAAAGGAATGTACTTTATGCTGTCTTGATGTTGGGAGTCCCTGCAGATTTTATTCTGCTACTTGTTGCTGACTATAGGACAGCACTCATCTCCATTTTGAGGCCATGAGCCAGCACTGTCTAAAGATATTTGCACAGTCAAGTGGCCAGCATGACATTCCAGAGCACTGTTTCCTCTCCACCAAAGAAGTATCTATTTATCTACTCACATTTGCATGCTTTCAAACTGCTAGGTGAGCAGGAGCTAGGAGAAAGACAGGTGCTCACTCCATCATTTGACACTTTGTCTTGAACCCAGGCTGTCAACTTTCCAGGTGACAAGTCCAGCATCTTAACCCCTGTCTTCATATTGAAACAATGAAATTATAAAATACAAAATGCAGTGGTGTGCTTCACTTATCAATAAGAAAGTAATAATAAGGAACACATAGACAAAAGGGATGTAGTACTAGAAGAGGTACAGAGGAATTAAAAAAAAGAAATAATGAAATATTGAAATTTCAGACATAGCATGCTATAGAGTCATGATGGCAAACCTGTGGCACGCGTGCCATAGGTGGCACATGGAGCCATATCTGACGGCACATGAGGTGTTGCCCTATGTCAGCTCCAGTGCCCATTCATGCACTGACAAGCTGGTTTTTGGTCTTCCAGAGGGCAGGGGAGGCCGTTTTTGCCCTCCACAGGCTTCAGAAAGCTTTCCTGAAGCCTGGGGAGAGTGAAAAATGTCCCAACGGGCCAACTTCCGGTTTCTCAGTGTGCCATTTTTTGACCTTCCCAGACTTCAGGAAGACTTCCTTAAGCCTGAGGAGGGCGAAAAACAGCACAACGGCCAACCGGAAATTCGGAAGCTTCAGTGAGGCCTGAACGCATGCGCAGTGAGAGGGCATTGTATTATGGGTGTGGGCACATGCACTTGCGTGCCCTTTTGGCACCCGAGCAGAAAAAGGTTAGCCATCACTGCTATAGAGTTAGGCATCTACAGTTGCAATAGATCTAAACAAAATTCTCTACATCCTGCCATCTTTGTCTCAGTTAATATTACAAGTGAAAAATACATTAACATGTTAATGTTCTAAATGTTTCTTTAAAGGACAGAGGATTTACTTTATGGACCCAGATCAATCAAGCTCTCATTTTTGTGGCTAGATTACATAGCAACAGAGATCTACAAAGTGAAAATCAAATTCCTTCCCACCTGCTTTTATACCTAACACAGTAATTTCCAAACAATTATTTCCATAAATTTCTATCTTTAGAAATGTAATAAGGTGTTCAATCTCACCTACAACAAAGCCAAAATAGTAATAAAATATATAAAATAATTTAATAGGGCCTGTTTTTTCTAATGTAGAGCAAGCTGGGTGAGTTTAAATAGTCTAAATAGTTATTACAGCCTGACTGTGATGTGTTCTTCCCTCCACGCTTGCTGAAGCATTTCTTGCATTATTATAATGGTTTCTGAAGCAATAAATTACAGACGCAAAGCCAACTGCTGAAAAGTGTAGGCGTCTCACTCAGCATGATGCAAATCACACTGTGGGGTACCATTGCTTTATAACAAGAGTTCCATAATATTCCACCCACCACAGCACATGTCTACTTTGCTACTGAGTGGCTATTGTAAGGAGGTTTGGCATGCTGGGTATTTGCCAGAGAAAGAAAACTCTAAGCTATAAGGCAATTGGAACTATCTCATACATTTTCCCTCAGAGAATAATCCTAGCAAGTTCAATAAATCAGTGCTGGATTGCATCCTCCATATAAGTCTTAAAAGTGAGGAACTGTTTAAAGGTAAAAATATTAATAAGAAAGTATTCTCTATAAACATAAATTTATTCATTTATTGACATAAAAATTTAAAAAATGTAGGAATGAATATATATAATGATTTTTATGAATAACACAATTAGAAAATGTATGTTTTAAATGAGTTACAGTGAACTAAACTCCCTCTAATTTCTATGGCTCTATTGTAAGTTTGACTAAGATTATATTTCACACAATATATTCATTTTTTTTATCAGATAACTCATGATTTCCTTCTTTCAGAGTTGTTTCATAATCTAAACAGAGAAACAAAATGATCACATGTATATTGTTACTGATTGATTTTAAAATAAAATAAAACATTTTATTAAAGAAGAAATATGTGTAGATGCATTTGGTGATATTTGGATTTGATCAACCATTCTTTAAAAAATACTCTTAGTTTTCACTATTTTTTCCTTAGCTTAAACTGATATATAGCTAGCCATATTGTTTTCTGGGATATCAGTTTCTCCAGATAAATCAGTTCATTTTCTGTGAGTTTGCCTTTGCCTTTTATATCTAATCAGAGCAAAGCATAACTGTGCCCACTGAATAGGACATCTTCATCTTCTGATCAATTGAGTGTAATTCTTGGAATCATGACAATGTCTTTTTGAACATGTCTATTTTTGCTTCTTGATTCTTCTGGAATTATTCTATAAGTATCCACATTCCATTGCAAAACCTTCAAAAATCCAAGTTCCTCATGTAAAAGGCGGCATATCCTACCAAGTGATTGTATCAACCAAGTTCCCCAAAAATGCTCTTATAGTGACCTACATATCCAGACACACAGTAAGCATGCTGAGTCCAAGCAGAGGGAGCCACAGCTGCAGCAGATTAATTTCAGGCAAAGAATGGGAGCAGCTGCCTGAACTCAGTGAGGATGAGAAGGTGGACTCCTCACATCCCACAGATTCAAGGATGCACAGGGCAAAGAGGTGACAGACACAATGCTGGTTGGCATTGCCGGTTGGCATAGTGAGAGGCTGTACTGGCTGTACTATTGTAAGGGCTGTACTGGTTTTGCCTATTTAATTCCACCCAAAGAAATGGGTGTTTCTAGAACAACATGTGTGGATTCCTTGCTGCTTGTGTTTTGCCTTCAAACTCATGTAGTCAGAAAAAATACTGCCCTAATTGTTCAAACAGTTAAAAATGGCATGAGGAACTTCATACTAGACTTGCAAGATACTGTTAAAATAGCCTTTTTTGTTGTTGTTAGTTACGAAGTCATGTCTGACCTATCATGACCCCATGGACAACGTTCCTCCAGGCCTTCTTGTTCTCTACCATCCTGTGGAGTCCATTTAAGATCATGCCTACTGCTTCAGTGACTCCATCCAGCCACCTCATTCTCTGTTGTCCCCTTCTTATTTTGCCCTCCATCTTTCCCAGCATTAGGCTCTTCTCCAATGAATCATTCCTTCTCATTAGGTGGCCAAAGTATTTGAGTTTCATCTTCCGGATCTGGCTTTCTAAAGAGCAGTCAGGGTTGATCTTCTCTAGGACTGACCGGTTTGATTGCCTTGCAGTCCAAGGAACTCACAGGAGTCTTCTCCAGCATCATAGTTCAAAGGCCTCAATTCTTTGGCACTCAGCCTTCCTTATGGTCCAACTTTCACAGTCATACATTGCAACTGGGAAAAGCATAGCCTTGACTATATTGTATTACATTGATTATATTACAGAGTTCAATTGGGTAACTCCTTTAAGATAACTACTTTGAAACACATGAGAATGCATATGTTAAGACCCCTTTTTTACTACCTAAAGCAGCCATGTAGTCACCCTAGTTCACATGGATACTTCAAAAGGTTCTTCCAACTGTCTCCACATGTGTATGAATGCACAGCTACTTTGTTTCAAAGTATATTTTTCAAAGAATATGATAACCTAATATATAGAATGTGCTGGCCAAATCAGCAGCTATAATTAGGGGATGATTATAAACAGCTAACATGAAACAAGTGTAATGTAGACAAGACCATGGGAGATGGGGTAAATCATGGACCAATGTCCACCAGGATTGCTGGGGCTTTTTGGGTCAGGTGGAATCTCTGTTATCCAAGAATTCAAGTATGTTTCTCTTCTGATTTCAGTGGCACTTGTTTCATCATTGCCACTAACATATTCATATAGTAGTTAAAAAACAATAGCACATAATCGAATATTTCTTGTTATTCTGATTAACATTTCCTTAATCTCAACATTAAAATAGGTAACTGTTGTGTGAGTTCTGTATGAATATGAGACTGGTTGGTTCTATGTTGAGCATACTAGTCACAAATTAGCTTTATAATGCAATTCCAAATACATGCCTTTCTTCTTCCAGCAGAAGCAACAGAAATAGAAGAACTACACAGCACAGTGATGTTTTCAGGAGATAGGATAGTTGCATGGAGGAAGAGAGAAGGAAACTGGATGGTGATGAGGAACAGAAGAGGATACTGGATGGGGATGGAAACAGAAAAGAAACATAATCCAATGGAAGTGTTATTTTAAAGAGGAGAGGGATATAAATATAGTCAGGTAAACTACAGAGATAATAGCAATAGCACTTATATACCACTTCATAATGCTTTACAGCCCTCTCTAAAGGGTTTGCAAAGTCAGCATATTGCCCCCAACAATCTGGCTCTTCATTTTACCACAATACTGCATTCTAACCACTGCACCACCATGGCTCCTGACAAGTTCTGTACCTCCAGAGGTATCTAGCAATAGCTAATTTATTTTTAAAAGCACGCGCACACACACACACACACACACACACACACACACACACACACACAAAAACTCACTGTAAACACCTCTCTCCCCAATTCATAGATACGTTATGAAAAACTTCAATTTCCAGGAAATGGTGTGGAATACTATAACTCTCAACTCAAGGGCCATCAATGAGATTGAGATTGAGTTTGTATTGGTAAATACTTCCAATTCAAACACTAGCTACTATTCCCAGTGTTCAAAATAACACTATGCTTTTTTAAAACATGATGTCTGAACCTTTTCTTTGGACTGCTTCTCCCATTTTACTACCATATTTTCAAAGTTCAAAACATGAACACATGGATACAACACTGAAGCATAAAATAAGAATTGCCTTAAAGTTAGTCCATCTACTCCAATATTTATCATCTAGTGACCATATGCTTCTGTAGTTTACAGATATAAAAATGTTAGGCTTCCCCAAATTATTACTTTTCTTACTATATAATTTTCAGATATAATTTTACATATTTAGGAGACTCTACTTAAATGTAAGTAGAGTCTCCTAAATATATAAGCCATTTAAAAAAATCAGCACCATCATTTATAAATTCAGACAGTGACTGTCATAATAATCTTGCAATAGTGGGATCCATAAATTCAATATTCTGCAATCATATTCTACTTAAATTAGCATTATAAACCATTAGATTTCTGGGCACTAAACAGAGACAATTATGGGAATTATAAACTAACATGTTTAGATGGAGAAAGTTGTCTTAAACTAATTTTAAATTTAACTGAAGCTCAAAAGCTACAAGGTGTCATAGTGTAAAATCTGATCTTGTAAAAATACATAAAAGATGTTGTTCTTCCTTTAACAACTCCTGTATTCCAGCTAGGTAGATCATTCTTAAGTCCCTTAGTTAACTTATTATTAAAATAATGGATCACAATACTATAGAACCAATACCTTTGAATACACAAGGTCTGGGCCCAGTGAGAACTATTTTATATAATGACATAAAATGTTTAATTAAAAAAAAGAATTCTGAATTTTGAAGTGTCTTCCTGAGCTACTTTGAATCAAACATGCAAGATAAGGACTATGAAGAAAGCCAGAAGTTGTATGTTTAAAAGCCAATTAATTCAAACTCTGGGTCGTCCACAAATACTTCTCTTGGTAGCTATTGGGATATCTGCTATGTCTGACCTTAATTTTCTGTCAAATTCTTTTAATTAAACAAGGGAACTTGGCCATCTGAAAATCAGAGCACCAGCTTTAAACATCATTTTATTTATAAACATTCTTCTACTTCCTACATTGCCCACACTGACATTCTTTAAAAAATATTGAACAGTTCTCCAGAAAAAAAGTACTGAGTGACAGCCTGACTGCTAATGAACAGTTTTTTAAGTAGCTGCATCCATCATGACAGCTATTTTGTGAATAAGATGCAACCCCCGTGATGATTTCTAAACTTGCTCTAAAATATCCAAATGTACCTACTCATCACACAAGGTCATCTATCTCTAATATGTAAACATATAAAGAGCCCACATTTTTAAGAAAAGTCAATAATGTAATCCACAGGAAGGAAACTATGTATTTGGGAAACTATAACTAGCAAATAATGATTTAGAGCATTCAAAATATTTATTTTTTTTAAACACCAAAGCAGTAGCTGCAAATCATGGTATCCATATGGAAAATGCATGACATTGCAGTTTTACTCCTAAAATAAGCTAAAATTAAGAGAAAAAGTTGGTTTTTACCCAAGACCTAGAGAGAAGAAACTTTGATTTTGTTCAGGTGTATGGCATAGGTCCAATTACATCCACCATGACCATCTTTAAAACAACATCCCTACTTAAGCACGGCAGGTGACTGCAGGCATCATTCATTGTTTTGCATTGCCTGAATCCAGTAATTATGATTAATTTATACTTCCATTTTCTATGGACCCAGGCAATTGAATTAATTCATTAAGCCATGGTTCAATTAACTATGGGTAACTGTATTGTGTGAACATAAGAAATTATTAATAATGAATGAAAGAGATGCAAAATTAAATCACAATAACTTGGAATATACTCCATTATTCTTTGGTCAGGAAACATAAAAAATAAACTATAATTAATAATCAGTGGAACTGCTTAACTGTAATTCAAAACTGCAAATATTTTGATACATAACTAAGGGACTGGGAATGCCTCCTAAAACTATTACAGAATTCAGATTTTTCACAAAGTTGACAGCCATCTAATTTAAAAAAATGTAAATGCTTTATTTCTTCTATTTCTGAGGTTCCTGTGATATATCTGAAAAATCAACCTAATCATTAGAGCCTTAATTTTTTTTAAATTATATTAGAAAGGTTATGCTGCTAGAATAAATACATTTATATCAGGGGTCTTCACATCTTATCCTTATATAGTCTACACACTAATTTAAAAAGGCAAGAACATTTTAAAAAAATCTTCATGTAGAATGAAATGGATTTTGAGTAACTTAGAATTTTTTATCATATAAAATGTTCCACAATGAACATAAAATCCCCTCATTAAAGAGAAATTGAATGAATGTAAGTTAACAGAGAGACATTCTTGACTGTTGCATGAAAGATACATTGTGTGGGAACACACAAATTATGAGCAGTAACATTAATTATGTTACATACAGTGCAAGTCAACATACTGCATTTTGTTTCTGCTTTGCTTAGAGATGGGCTGAAACTTGGGTTTCTGTTTCTAAAGAATTCAGTAACTGACCATTTCCATTACGGCCCCCAAATTAAAACAAACATATTAATTGACAACAAGGATTGTTAAACATACATTTCACAGGAAAAAAGAAGTAAAAGCTGGCAACCGAATAGGGGAAATTTTCAAAATAAAAATTACTGAAGAATTTGGTTCTCTGCATGCTAGCTTCTCTCTTAAAAGATTTACAGCAGGGAATCTGGCTGGAACCAGGTTAATAATCAGACAGAAAAGGTTTATACCCTATTAATAAACATAACAAAGATAAAAACTAAATAATGCATGTACAGTTGTTGTTAACTCTGATCCTAATGACTAAATTACATTTTCTGTTTCCCTACTGATTCAGATGGTAACAAATGAAATGAAGCTAAGCACTACTATTGTACTGCAAAAAATATTATCACTTGGATTCTTAAAAAGGGAATATAAGCACTATTTTCATTAATACCTAACTTGAACTTCAAAATGCCTGAATAGCAATAGCAACAGTACCTAGATTTATATACCGCTTCACAGTGCTTTACAGCCCTCTTTAAGTGGTTTACAGAGTCAGCATATTGACCCAACAATCTGGATCCTCATTTTACCGACCTCAAAAGGATTTAACCTTGAGTTGGTGAGACTCGAACTGCGGAACTGCAGGCTGCCAGCAGTCAACAAAAGTAGTCTGCAATACTGCATTCTAACCACTGCACCACCACAGCTCTTATAGAACCGTGAAGAACACTGTAAAATGGGCAGAGGAAATAGAACATACTTTTTAAACACTCCATTTCCTATATTAGTATAATTTCAGAACCAGAATAAATTAAGAAAATGGCTCTAATGGTGACTGTTATTGTAGTAAAGTTTGAGCTAACCTAATCTCCAATTGCATCAAACATTACTAATGTGAACTGAGCAGAGTCAGATTCAATTCCAGCTATAAGCACATGATTTAAGACCAGTCATTGTCACTCAACACAAATGATCCTACAGGGCTATTGTGAAGAAAAACTGGCAGTATGGCCGATATCAAAAGGAATGAGTAAAAATAAGTACTTCTAACAAGCAGGACTAGTAGGATACAAGATTGCTACCATATTAGTGTTTGATGGCATAGTTGCAACAGGGTCAAAATGTTCTTTACAATCATTGAAATGGCAGCTCACCTTAAAGAGATCTGAAAAGGGATCATTTCTATATACAAAAATGATTCTAGGAAAATTTAGCAAAATATAGCCTAAAGTAATAGAAAAGGAATTGCTCTTTGTGCAAACTAACCATTAAGGCGTGTGGCTGTAGAAATTAGAGACTTTGCTGAATGTGGGAGTTTGTATTTGTTCACATAGAAGAATAAATTTTCAGACAAATTTTGTGATTTATATAAAAATTCATAATTTGTAAGAATTATATTCTATTATCCCAAAAAAGAATTAAGAATGAAAACTTAACACTGAATTAAAATAAAGGACCTAAGTAGTTTTTTTCCTTTCTTGCAAAAGGAAAAATACCCTAAAATATGAACTCAGCATATTATTAAAATTAAATCTTTTTTTTTACGCTAGTTTTTATTGTCTCAAGTCAGCAAAGCAATCAACAGATGCTGTATAGGATAGTACCTATAATATCTTCTCTTGAAACAAACAAATAAAATAATAATAATACACCAAAATTACCAAAAATTCCAGAAAAATACAAAGCATCAGTCGAAATCAGTAAATTTCAGACTATGCACAAACAATATCTTAAATATGATTGACAAGAAGTTAAAAATCTTATCAAATATGTTATTTCACTGGAATATATCTAACCAAACAAGATGATCATCTCTACACTTGGTTACATATTAGGATAAATCAAGTTTTATTTTACCAATACAATTGGGTGGGCTTTGAAATGGCCTATAGGCAAATTTATTGCTAGGAGATCTCCATTTATCATGATGCTAACAGGCCATGTTGTGATAGGAGCCATTCTGTTAATCAGGAAGTCTCCATCTTTCATATCACTATGTAAGAAACATAATGTACTCTCAATATTTTAAATGAGTCCATTCATTATGATTATGGGCCCCTGCCTCATTTCATTCCTCTTGCCACTTGATTTGTATTTCTTTTTTCCAACTATCAGTCACTATCCTGAAGTCCCTTAGCATACTCAGTCTTCACAGGTTCTTCTACCAAATAAGTTTTATTTAAAAAAAATTAAAGATAGCATAATAACTAACAGAAACTAATACAGAATAAAGAGAAGGAACGGAAGGAAGCTTCTGATTTCCTTTGCAATAAATAAAAGTATGATTACAAAGTTATCTTACTCTATAATTACAAAAAAGCTAGTTTTTTTCTATTTTCAATTTTTTTTTTAAACATCAAAACCACAAAGCGTTAGAGCATTTTTTTTGTTTCACACAGAAAGTCTCTAAAGATTTTTCAGCCACCCATAAATTGTAGATATTGTCTTTTCTCTAATCAAACAAATTTAATCATCTCTGCAAGGAGTCGTCACAGGTTCTTTTGCAATCTGTCTCTTATTCTTCAGCAAGGTGGTTGATACTTCCCTACTCTATTGTCAGAGTACCATTTTGGTTTCTTAAAAACTAGCTCTCAGAAAACTGCACCAATAACTGGTTATTGGTGTGTTATTGACAACATCAGACTATGCTGACCTGTTTAGTCTACATTGTGATTATCTCATTCTTAATGTCTTTCAGAAAATTGATGTGTATTTATAAGTATTTTAAAGGACTTACTGGTCCTAAAGCAGGTTCATTCATATCCCCATCTCACAGAGATTACCCTACATACACAGCTACATTTCCTTTTATAGATGCGGATAGAGCTAAATCAGCTATTCCAGGAATTAGTGAAATTATCTCAGTCCAGCTGCTAAGGACTTTTTGTAAACATACTTTAGAGGTTAGCTATTGCTGTAGATAATCTCTCATATCAAAAACTGAATAATCTCACTAATGTGAACATTGTCTGCAATTATAATTTTGAAACTTTGCTTAAATTTTAATTACAATTTTGTTTCTGTGCAAAATTCTCCTTCTGTTCCTAATATAAAACAAGAATCTGCAGGCTTAGTTAGCAAAACAGGAGAGGCATTTATGCAACTACAGCAATATTTGAACAATCTCTCTTCAAAATGACGTTACAGGTATAAAGAAAATGTTGGACTTTAATGTAGTCTTGGTTTATTATCTAGTTAATTACCTTGATAACTGCAATAAAACATAATCAGATGTTTGATACATTTGGATATAGCTTAACAATACTTCTTGGAATATCTTGTGGTTTAGAACTACATTGAAAAATCTGAGCTTACAGTAAATGCATCATCATCTTTCTCTCTAAATCTATCCTAATAACATCTATTTGAAATAATCTGGTTTTTCTGATAAATAAATTTAGCATCTTTACGAAGGGGGTGAGCCACTAAGAAATTCACCAATTAGATTACTTTAATGAGAAATTGATAGTATCACACCACTGAAAAAACAAGAATTTGTTTTTTAATTGATTTCGGATTCCTATAATTAAAACCTAATTCTACTTCGTGGAATAACTTTCTATCAAAAATACACAAACTGTGTTTCACAGACTGGGAAGAACTCTGGATATTCTCTGAAACTCAAGATTCAAAAGGAATGTACTGTTTGGGAAAAAGAAAAAAATCCAGATTGTTCCAGATGTTCCATGGACTGTATGAATGTATGGCATTCTGGGACAGTTCAGTAAGAAACTGCACTGACCAGGATACCACAAGCTGCTTCCCATATGGAACATTTATTTTTGAAAATGGCCAATCCGTCCCTATAAAATCCAGTGACAGGATGGATCACTGTGGAATACTTCAGAAAATTCTACTCCTGAATCAGTGAGTTTTCCTTAATTACAAATATGTATCTACTATAAAAATTAGTAATACATATTGCCAGGGAAGAATTCTAAACAGAAGTTTATTATTTTTGTTCTATGTAATTTTCCTCTTTGAAAATAAAATCTGTTTTATTTCATTCCTCTTCTTTGAAAAAAGTTGAGTATATGGCTAAATTGGAGTAGATCAAACTTAAATGGAGTTTAGTACTTTGTGTTTCTGCTTGTTCTGTGAAACTCAGCAATTCCCATAGCAGCCTGGATGAACCAGATCCTCACTTTAAGCCATAACATGGTTTATGTGAGCATAATATGGTATGAGAACACAAGAACTGTGTTTTTTTAAAACCAATTTTGCAGTTAATTTAATGTGTAGTTTCTTCACAAAAAGTCTTATGCTTAGCACTTCACAGTGACAAAACTTTCACAATAATGTGTTAAATTGTCTTTCACTTTATACACACATACTCATATATTCATCAATGAAGACTGATTTATTGAAAATCTTACTAAAATAATTACACACAACTCATGTACAAACTATATAAGCAAGCATCTACATACAATACATACGTTACCGTGTATCTCAAGGAATGAGTTCTGAATCAAATTCTTGTAGAACTGTAAGGTGTTTTGGGAGGGGTATGTTGCCTGCCTATGCATGTATGCACATAGATGCTCCAAAATGAAATCTATATAAGCTTACGTAATAAATCTAGTACATCCAACTATCTACTCTTCACCATTAACACAGTGCAGGTAAGACAGGTCGTACGCTGTACTTTGATGCCTTGCCAGTGATTCGAAAAATGGCTCTACCTGATATATATATGGTGTAATGATAACAAGCTGCAAACATTCCAAGATTTATTCATTTTTTTGCTATGAAGCAATGGCAGACAACAGAACACATGGTAGGCTAAGAAGAACAGATTTAACTTAAGCCATTCAAATGGTCTCAGTCATACAGGCAATTCCTCTTAATAATCAAGCAATTCAATCAAAGAGATTTATTTAAAAAGTTATATAAAAAGAATACTAGCTCAAGGGTGATAAATCAGCAACCAAAAAGAAAAACTACCCTGAAGTGAATTTGTTTATTCCCAGGCAATTAAAATTTCTCTGAGATAAACATTATAGACCAAGGAAGCAAAAATGATCAACTATTCTGTGTCAGATCATCAAATAGTAGTCTGACCACCGGCATAGAGAAGAACATAACTTTCAACCATCAATAATTTGGGATTTCAAAAGTGGCAAGGAAGCTGTTAATTTAATGACAGAGACTCATATTAAACAGGTAATAGATTATTTGCATGATGATTACTGAATTTTATTATATCTACTGGCCCATCACCGGGAATACTGTGAGAGCTGAAGACCTGAGAAAAACCCCAATGTTGACTAATAATAAGCAAGAACTTCCTTGGGGATAAAAAGAAGATTCCAGCAATTGCTTAATCAGCACTTGTTAAATATGTAAATCAAGCTCACATCCATGAAAATCTTTGCACTATGGAAAGGGCAGTCTTTGGGGGATATTGTTTTAAATGGTGTACAGCTTGGAATTATCTGTGAACCAGACCATTAAGAACTATTCAAACATTGCCTTAGCACAAATTGGAAACCTATAATACCATGCAGTATTATACAAAAGAAAAAGGGAGAAAGAAAACAATACAATCTGCAAGTTTGTGTCATGGTTTAAGCAATCTAAATTTAAACAATTTGCATTCATGCATGCTAAGCATATGTTATAAAAGTACTTGGGAGGGTGGAAATTTAAAACAAAGCAAAATAATAGAAAAATTGTAAGCTAATATTAAAGTTCATTAATATGAACAGAAATTATGGTAGATTTACTCACTGTATACTTAATACCTTAACTTAAAGCATGTCTCATTCTTAATCTACAGAAATGCTGTTACACACAGCTTATGTTTACAACAATCATAAGCAAATAATTGTACACCTTTATAGATGTACTAAGTTTATAGATGAACTAAGGAACGAGGATATCAGAGGTGGGTTCCTATTGGTTCGGACAGGTTCTATAGAGTAGATAGTAAGCCGCTGGTGATATCACGGAACCAGTTCTAGTCCGTGGACACCGCCATAATTTTTGTTGTTTTTGTTGTATTTTTTTGAAATATTTTGTACTGTGCATGCGCACGGCCATGAGGCGCAGCCACGCAGCGCGAGAGGAAGACATCCAGCAGCGAGGTAAGTTAGAACCCATCCCTGGGGCAGTCGGGCAGTGTTTCCCCCCCTCCCCGGGCGCCTGCAGCCTTGGAGCAACTCCCGGCCCTTGCACACTAAAGAAAAACTTCTCACGAGTGTGAGAAGTTAATTGCCTCGCACTCATGATGAGAAGTTTTTATTTACTGTGCAAGGGCCGGAAGTTGCTCCAAGGTTCCGAGGCTGCAGGTGCCCAGGGAGGGGGAGAAACGGTGCTCGACTGCTCCCTCCCGTAGCAACCATGGAAGTTTTCAAGCTCATCTGGAGAGGTGTTTTTTTTAAGAAAACCCCGAAAAAGCCGCAAGATCCAGAGCTGCCAGTCTCGGGTAAGATGCGCCTCTCGCGCAGTGGGGTGCAATTTGGGGATGGCAGATGGGGCAGGGCATGGGGCAGGGGAGCCATGAGATGTGCATCTTACTGAAGATTGCTTCACAGCGTCGGTCAGCCATTGTGTGCATTGCCAAAGGAAAGAAAAACTTGTCACAAGTGCGAGAAGTTCTGAATTGCCTCGCACCCATATTTCCTTTGGCAAAGGGGTTTCCCTGAATGCAATGGCTGAGACACATGGTGGGTTGGCAGTCTCCGGTAAGATGCGCCTCTCGCATTGAGGTGCAATTTGGGGGTGTCGGGCAGGGCAGGGCATGAGGCGGTGAGATGAAAGCTCCTTCGTACTTTCCCTCCATTGCCCTTCCCAGCTGAAAATCCGTGGCCAGCAGGGCGCAGAAACACAGTCACCCTCTTGACTAGGGGCCTGTGTGCATCTTCGGTGAAAAGTGTCATAAAGTCCCAAATATTTTCGCTACCGTTTCAGTGGTTGTGACTTGGTGGTGGGGTCATGTGACAGTGTGTGCGTGTGTGATGTCAGGTTGGCCATGCCCACTTAGTCACATGACCATAAAATCACAATTACAAAATAAGCCACGCCCACAGAACTGGTAGTAAAAAAAATTAGAACCCATCCCTGGGCATATCCTTCTGAAGCTTTTCTTGTATTCAATGCAATAAAATACAATAAAAATAAGGAGGTATCTAACAGAATATAACAATGTGCTCTTATCTGCAGCTCTATATAGCTGGTGCTATGCTCACTTTAGAAGATATTCAGATGAGGAAGAGGTAAAACATTGGCAGGGTCAAGATCTAGATCAGGACTGTCAAACTCACAGGCCATGGGCCAGATGCATCATGCGCTGGCCACGCCCATACCTGGATTAGCAAAGGGGGGGGAATCTCAATACATCACGTGATGCCGCCATGATGCTGTGAGCTTGACAACCCTGATCTACATGAATGGATAGGCTGACAGATACAGCAACCAAACCTAAGAGTAGGCTGAACCAATGCTATGGGAAACAATGGTTGAGGAGGAATTGCCAGATACTTTATACCTTTCACAAATTACATGAAAGACTGACAGTATGCAACCTATCTTATCACTCACAAAACATCTTACTTTAAAAAACATCTTGTAAGTGGCAGTGCATTTACTTGGGGCACAGTGTTTTAATGTGTGGAAATGCTTCAAGAATCCTGAGCAATGTTAATGACCTTGGAGTACTCATCTCTATAGATCTAAGTGCCAGAGCCCACTGTAACAACATTGCCAAAAAGGCATTAAGAGTTGTTAACCTAATCTTGTGTAGCTTTTTCTAGTAATATTGTACTACTAACTAGAGCATACAAAACATTTGCTAGAACAATTCTTGAATACGGCTCATCAGTCTGGAACCAGCACTGCATATCAGATATTAATACAATTGAGAGAGTCCAGAGATATTTCATGAGAAGAGCCCTGAATCCCTCTACCCATAATAAAATACCTTATGCCACCAGACTTGAAATTTTGGGCTTAGATAACTTAGAACTTCGATGCCTTCGGTCTGACCTAAGCATAGTACATAAAATTATCTGCTACAATGTCCTACCTGCCAATGACTACTTTAGCTTCAACCACAACAATACACAAGCAAACAACAGATACAAACTTAATGTAAACCGCTCTAAACTCAATTGCAGAAAATAAGACTTCTGCAACAGAGTGGTCAATGCCTGGAATGCACTACCTGACTTGTGGTTTCTTCCCATAACCCCCATATCTTTAACCTTAGACTCTCTACTGTTGACTTCACCCCATTCCTAAGAGGTCTGTAAGGGCCATGCATAAGTGCATCAACATGCCTACCATCCCTATCCTAATGTCACTTCGTATCCTTTTCATGTATTCAAAATCATGTCTAAACTTTTATCTGTTATCTTACACATGCTTGACAAAATAAATAAATAAAATAAATAAAATTACTGTTGACTCTTCTTTGATTCACATAGCATGCTACAGTATCTACTCTTAGCCTTATTGAACCTATTTCTATTAAATTCAAGTTCCTCAAGAGCCCTACTACAATGCTAAAAGGTTTGGTTCCACTCCATCCAATAACATAATCACAATTACTAAGTTACCACTCATGCCCACTTTCTCCAGGAGAAGGAAGGAAGGAAGGTGATCACCCAAATACAAGAAGTTGAATATCTTATTTTAATGAATGAAGACAAAACCTGAAGTGGACAAAATTCACAAGACAGAAGGATTCCATACATTATGTTATGCTCTCTCTCTCTCTCTCTCTCTCTCTCTCTCTCTCTCTCTCTCTCTCTCTCTCTCTCTCTCTCTCT
>JANHFT010006132.1:248857-259441 GCA_032467955.1 Pseudoxenodon macrops | reverse complement strand
GCTTAAGAGGCTCTGTTCTGCTGGCTGCAAAGAGGTAAATTGCTGGGAGGCAGAGGCCAAAGGGTGGGGGTGGCTGGGTGGTGTATAAGACGCACCCAAGTTTTCACCCTCTTTTGGGGAGTAAAAAGGTGTGTCTTATACTCAGAAAAATATGGTAGGTATTCTTTGGTTTTCTTATTCTTAAGCTTCTTTTCTTTCATCGATTGTAGCCTACATGCATCTGATTTTATTTTGCTAATCTTATTTCCAGCCTGATCTTCCATTTTGCTGGTGTGCTTTTTGGTTTTTTCTTTCTTTTTTGTTGGTTTTGCTTCCCAGGTATTTAGTTATAACTGCAACTGTACTATACATCAGTTGGTTTGTTTCCTGCTATAAGCTGGTGCTCATATTTGATATTATAACATATTTCTCCTTCTGTCCTGGCCACTTTTTACAGAAGCACGATTGAGAGCATGTGAATAAACTGCATCATTGTTTGGTTTGGCGCAGCAGTGCCTCAGATAGAAGTTTAATACAGAGAGAGGTAAGGACAGCTGAGAAGATTATAGGAAGCTTGCTTCCCTTTATTTAGGATACTGCTTATAAGTGCTATGTGTTTAAAGCTCGAAGTATTGTTAGAGACCCTACACAGCATGGTCTGTTTCTGTTGTTCTCTTCTAAGAAGTGGTTTTGAACTATCTATAGCAGGATTACTAGATTCTTTAACAATTTTGTTCCCTATGCCATCCATCTTGGATTCCTTTTTTTATCCATGTATATGTATACATTCAAATTAGACTGTGATGTTTCTCTGTGTTACATTTGTGTATGTATGTTGGTATATGGTTATCTATTCAGAGCTGAATGCAATGAAATTTAATTTTCATGTATGCTGATTAGTGCACATTTAAAGTGACAATAAAGTTTTTATTCTGTTCTGTTCTCTAGTATATTGCCTTACTTTCCAAAGGAGAATGACAGGCATAATATAGAATATCATATAGGTTTTCTTCCAAAATGTTTAAAATTGAATTGAAAAAGTTGGGGGAAAACCTAGTCTTACATATGTGAAGAAAAGTTGAGCAGGCTATTCTGATACAAAAAAAAAGCTTTTGGCTCAATTTATAGCATTTGTTCATTCATACATGAAATTGAAAATGCATAGATTTTTGCTTAGATCATGTTCAGCAAATAATAGAAAATAAAAATATTGTTTTCTTTTAAAAAAATCTACTATGGTGACCAAACTAATTACATGTGAAAACATGATGCACATAGTAATCTTAAAAGAGTTCAAAGGCAAGGTACCTATGCCAGGAGCCTAGTATTAATGGGACTGTAATATCAAAAAATAAAAATAGTCTTTTAATGTACATTTTCACATATAATCTAATATGTCACAATTAGACTAATCAGTTAATGTTAACTTTTTGCAAGTATAATTTCATGTTAATAATTGTTTCCTACACTAGTTTTGTCCCTGTGAGAGACAATTGTATGTCTCCCAAGCTAGATGTACAAGAAAATATGCTGTCTTGTACTAAATATATTACATTGAGAAAGTCAACATTTTGTTTTTATATTTTTTCAACATCATGGGAAGTGAAACATAGTTGGTCACCAGAGATGGTATCTGTTTTGCTTGGGAAAATGATTTTGTGTCACATGAAAATGTTAATTGTTAATGTTGTTGTTTTTTTGCATTATTTTAAGCATTGTTACAAAATGGAATGTTTTCTTCTGTAAGTCATCTACAACTTAAGCAGTCAACAAGCCTAGCATATAAATAATAAATAAAATGATTTTTGAGAGAAATTTAGATTAAATATTTAGCTAAAATATTTAAGGATTTTTTTTAAAAAAGTTTGCGTATACCAAAAGCAGAATAATTTCTCATGGTTACACTAATTTTACTAAAACTTTTATCCCACAGAGAAGGGGGAGCAGAGGGAGGGATGGGATAAAGGGAGGGAGGGAAGAAAGGGAAGAAGGAAAATAACCTTTCAATAACCTCAATTTATACATTGAACTGAAAATCTTAATATGTTCACACTTTTTGCCTAGATTTTTGAAGGTCAGGTCTGAGAGCCCACAGTAATAAAACAGGAATGTCTGTCTGATTTCTTCTGTTCTGTGATGGCTTTTCTGAAGTTTCTTTCACTCTTTTACCTCATGATGATCTTGAGTAGAAGAAAACAGAATGTGGACAGACATTGAGAAAGTGAATGCCTGATATGGTCTGCATACTCTTTTCAATCACCTGCCACCTTAAGATAGGGTTAAGTATCAGATCCCATTTTAAGCTGAAATGGAAGCCAGATTGAGTATCCTTTGTTTACCACAACTCTAAATAATTGAAATTTTAATTTCTGACTAAGAGTATGGATTAAGGTTTGTTTCTTTTAGTAGCTTTTGGACATAAACATTTTTTCCATAGATGCATTTTAATAAGCACCCAAACTGGAAGATTTATTTGAATACATAAAATAAATATATGCTCAGGAGAACAATAACTGAAAACTTGTATGATTTTCAAACTTTTCTGAATTTACAACCACCGACAGATGTCAACAAGGCTTCCCTTTGCTCCCCAGCAAAAGTCCTGAACCTTATTCTGGAGGGAACACCCTAGCTGTCAAGACATGTAGTAGTAATTCCTGATCACTAAAAAAAAAGTAAGATGCATAACAATCTCAAAAGTTTTTAAAGTAAACTAGATGTTGCCTTGTTCTACTATATATATATATATAACAATATGAATCCCTCCATTAGGAGGATGTTTGAAATTTAATTTAATAAACAGACTTTTAGAATTTTAAACTCTAGTATTTATGGTGATGATTTTTCAGTATTTTTAATAATCTTTTGGAAATTTTTGCTTGAGTTTTGTTGATGTGTAAAATATATATTAAGCCACATGACCTTCTTGCAACATTTTTCATTAACTTTATATTATTTACATTAATTATTTCTCCTACTCTGGTGGCACTGAGTATGCTGGAAAAGTGTACTTCTGAATTTACTAAATTGACAATTTATCATTATCATTTCTTAAAATTCAAAAATATTTTTGACAATATATGACATTTGGAATCATGAATTGGAATATATTATATTGACCAGTCATATCAATTTTTGAGATTATAGTAATAGAAGGTTAGTAAAATACTTTATACTCATTGGAATATTATTTTCCTGATCAACTGCATGAAATATTTTTCAGATTTTTTTCAGAACCTTATAGCCTGATATCAAACAGTGGGAAAACCTACAAATAATTTAATATTGTTGTATTTGTTCCCAAAATAAACAGATTTATTTCTCATGTAGTCAATATGGTTTCTTTCATTAATATCGGATAAACTATTAACTATGCCTTTTTGACTCAAGCTGCATAGTATGCCTTGTAGAAACAACTAGGAAAATGTACAGTGATATTTTAGATAATTTGTCATCAGTATTGTTGTCTTAAGCAGAGCTATCCACTTGTTCAGTGTTCTATTTAATTACATTTTAAAATAGCCCTCCAGCTGTCTGGTTTTGTTTGTGGCTCTCCCTGGCATCCCACATGCAGTGAATAATGTCAGCACCTTACCATAATAGCAATTTTCCAACCTACGATTATGGGTTGCCTTCTGAAAAGAGCATGGATCTTGAAGAGTAATGTGTGTGCTTGGAGATCACTGGAAATATCACTTTTTTAAAAAGTGCAACTGAGAAAGGAAATACATTTCAACAGCATATTTTAACTGAATGACAGTTAAAGTAAATATTAACAGGGCATATATGGGCAAGCAAATAAAGCTGTTTGTGTACAAATAAGCAGACAAGCTTATTAAAAGAAATGAAATTGAAATGAAATTGTCCTCTGCAGTGTATTATTCTAATCATAAGAGCATGCAATTTTTGGGAATACATTTTTAAAAAAACAACTGAGAATATTAAATGGAGCTCTGCTCTTCATACACACCTTAATTAGAGCACAAACTCAATAATAAGTATTCTAAAATAAGTGCTTACTCTAGTTTCCTAATCTTATGGAAAGTGCTATCTAATTTGATTCTGTCTAGACATTTTTGGCCCACTTCATCATCGAAGTTAGTCATATGTCCATTATATGTGCCCCTAAAGCCATTTCTTTTGTATATCAGTATAAATATTCTATTTCAAAATAATGTTTTATAACATAAAATAGCAATTTTATATGATTTCAATGTAAACCAATATGGAGCCTGTTTCATGTAGTAGTTAAGTGCACTAGGATAAAAACCGAGAGATTATGATTTCTAGTCCTGCCTTTAGACACAAAAGCAGCTGTGCAGAGGTGGGTTCCTAACGGTTCAGTCTGGTTCTACCAAACTGTTAATAACATACTGGCTCTGTTCGGTAGAACCGTTAGCAACCCGGGCATGCCATGCCCCCAAACTGGTTCTTTCGGCGGCACCATAGTCACCACCATCTTGGATTTTGTTTCTGTGCATGAACAGAAGCTTTTTTAAAGCACAGCGCATGCTCGCGCAGTTGCAGCACACCCCTTAGCAAACCAACAGTAAGAAGATTTAGAACCCACCTCTGCAGCTGTGTGACTTTGGACCCATTCTCAGCCCTAGCAAGAAGGCAATCGCAAATCATTTCTGAAAAATGTTGCCAAGAAAACTTTAGCAATTAATCCAGGCAACTTCCAACATTGACTAGAAGACACAAAATTATAATTAATATAGAGAATTACAGAAGTGAAAGTGCAGCTGTATACTTTATTTTAGTGAAAATAACACAGATATATTTATAATGCTACCTGTAATATGATTCATAAGCTTGTAATTTTGTATTTAGTTTCTCATTGCAAAACAAACAAAATTATAAAAGGTATTTAAAAGGTTGAATTCCTAAACACAATGTCCTATAATCAAAATAGTGCTGTATTTAGGGATCAGAAATCTTTGTCCATTTCTATTTAAAAAGACATTACTGCTCCCATTTAGAAATGCCACTTTCCTGGGAAATCTAGGACCTACCAAAAAGAACTATCACATTTTTTATGAACTATGACCATATTCAAACTAAAACAATGTGAAGAGTCTTATATTGTTTCTTTTTATTCCCTATTTTATACATGTTATTTTTATGTTTGTTCATTTTAAGTAAAATAAATTACCAGTAAAACATCTCAAAATAGTGTTACTGAAATCTTTATAAACTGGATAAATACATATTATCATCCACACATATATTATAATGACTCATATTAAAATTGTTACTTCCTAAAAATAACATCTCTAGTCAACTGGAAAAGAACATTCCTTGAGGCCTTTCCAGAGGATCCGACTTATAGCTGTTTTTATATTTCAGAGTGGTGGCAGTGTGGGAATTTCTGAGCTAACAATTTGAACAGGAAATTAAATAAATGATGTATTAATAAAAATTGGCTCCTGTAAAAATAAATGTCAAGAACTGTTAAATAGAATCCACTATACAACAAAAATAGACTCACTCATGTTTATATTGGCATGGAAGCCAGCTCACAAGTCTGATTCTAAAGATTGTGTGAAGTGTTAGTATCTCTTTATAATGCCTTGGTAAGAGCACACTTGGAATAGAATAGAATAGAATAGAATAGAATAACAGGGTTGGAAGGTACCTTGGAGGTCTTCTAGTCCAGCCCCCTGCTTAGGCAAGAAACCTTACACCACTTCTGACAAATGGTTATCTAACATCTTCTTAAAAACTTCCAGTGTTGGAGCATTCATGAATATGTCATTCAGTTTTGGTTTCCACAATGTAAACATTATGTCTGGAAAGAGTGCATAGAAGAGCAACAAAGATTATTATGGGCCTGGAGGCTAAAAAATATGAAGAATGGTTGCAGGATTGAGTATGGCTAGTCTAGTGAAATAAGAACTAGGGGTGACATCATAGCAGGGTTCCAATATTTGAGGGATTGCTACAAAGAAAAGGATGTCAACCTATTTTCCAAAGCACCAGAAGAAGAAACAATGGATGGAAACTAATCAAGGAGAGAACCAACCTAGAACTAAAGAGAAATATAGTGAGAATAATTAATAATTACCCATTGGAATTTATTGCTTTTAGAAGTTCTGAGTGCTGCACTGGGTGTTTTTAAGAAAAGTTTGGACAGCCATTTGTCCAGAATGGTATAGTGTCTCCTGCTTGTGCAGGGGGTTGGACTAGAAGATCTCCAAGTTTCCTTCCAACTCTTGTTATTCTGCTATTCATATGTATCTGATTCAATACACTGAAATATGGATGGCCTAGTCATAAATCTTCTTCCACGACTAGAACTTATATTCACAGGATCAAGCATCACAATTCCCTGCATGAATTCAAACATCCCTTTAAATTTTATCTGAGAATGGTAGATTATTCTTTTAAAAATGTGGCCAATTAGAAATTACTTTTCAATAGTGCTATAAAAAGTAAAATGATTTATAGACCCTTATATTTAACAGGAAAAGATACTACAAAAAGAAGACTAAATTAAACAACAAGTAATAAGAATCTAATTATTCAAAGAAGATGACAGTAACCTGCCTTAGACATGAACTGTTCCACAGTGTGATTCTTATCTTAAAATCTTCTCTGTCGGACATTTATAATTTTGATTCTATTCGCCTCATTCTTAGCTAAGCTGTTAAAGGCTTAGCTTCTCTGCCAAAGCTGCTATAGTATTATTTACCTGCACTATGCAGCCACAACTGCTGTGACAAATTTTAGATTAATGGTCCTGGACAAATTTAAATTTGTTTTTATATTTTCTAGTGACCTCTACCATTTGTGTAAATACAGAATGAGATAACAGAAGATTATAAGAATTCCATGATGTTATTGTCAATAAAGGGTGAACATTAGACCCTTCAGAGACCACTTGAAAAAGGCTTCAGATGCCTACAAATCTCTGAGGAAACAGCATCACTTCTCAAAATAAAAAAAAGCAAAATAAAGACTTGTACTCAATGGCCATTTATAACTAATAAAAACACTAGCATAGATGACAATCTTTTGGAGGGCATTCCTATTGTAATGGATAAGAGGCATTATCAAAACTTGGGTTTTCCATCTTCTACAAGCATAAATACTTCAATCCAAAGTTATAATTAGCCACAAAAATGGTAATAAAAAAGAATCCACACTAAGTTCATTTAGACTAAATTATTTGCAATCTACTAATATATATTTTAAAAAAAAGAACAAAAAAAATTCTACACCACCACCCATATCAGGAAATCAAAATGCCTTTCTTAGGACTGAAAAATAATAATTATCAAGCAGTCCTGGGCTCCCATGTAGCAGGAGTTATTTGTGCTCACCAAAATAACTTCAATACTACCACATTAACCTGCAAACATCTGGGGATGGGCTTTAAATGTTCAAAAGTCAAATAAATAACTGGAAAGCTAATCACTGATATGCATAAGATTTGGGGATGCCACTGTGAATTTTAATGGGTGGTGTTCAAAGAGTATAGCTTATCCTTTGAGATGTACTCCTTTAAACAGTAAGTAAAAGAGACAGTCATCTTAAGATAGCAAAATGCTTTTGGGGATATAGTGTCATCTGAGGAATGGCTATTCTTGAGAGTTTGTGCTTGGAATGACACAAGGACACCTGCTGCCTTTTCATAGTAGTTTTTCTGGACATTTCAAAAGGACCATATGGGTTGATTTCAACTCAGACTAAAAAGAATTTCTAAGTGACTATCTTGCAATAATGTATTAATGTATGAGGTACATTACACAGTCATATTGTACATATATTGCAACTTACAATGGATTATAATGCTGTAAAAAGATAGTTAAGTCTATAGGACTTAGGTTGGAAAATATTTTTTTGTTATAAAAATCTATTTTAGTGGAAAACGTTAAGTATTAAGTTTGGCATGGAATAAAAAACAGGCGATTTTATCATTGAAATGACCAGAATCAGGAAGGAGTGAAGTTTAAAAAATGATTTTGTTAAAAATGATGAAATTCTGTCCTGCTAATAAAGCATCCTTTCAACAGAGCTCATCCGCAGTAACTGTATGGTCACTCCATGTTTTGGGGGCAACCAAATATTGAAGCAGTTTGTCATTTGGATTTCTGGTATCAATCAATCCTAACCCTAATCACCTTTTTCAAAGGCAGCAGATCGTTCTATCTTCCTAGATAACTTAAAATCTTAAAAAAAAAAAAAAACACTTTAAACTGCTTTTAAAGACTGTATAAATAAATAAAATAATAATCACTGTAAACATTTTTAGAACAGCTTTTAATTATACAAGAGAGATCCTTCCTTTATACTGTATTACAGTAGTTTTTGAACATTGCCACATATTTTAATAGTTAAAACTTTAATAATAATATGGCATACATAATACATATAATATAATATAGATAGAAATATATATTCATTTCCCTCTTTTTAACAACACTCTGCTTGTTTTATTATATTCATAGTCTTATTTTAATGGTCCTATTTTATTTAAAACAAAGATGTACTTTAAAAATATTATCTATTAATGAACAGATAATTACTGAGGTTGTATAATTATTGCTCAATATTAAATTAGGAAAGGATGCAAAGTAAAATGTATTAAATTGTTTCTGATGTAAAAAATAACTATTTTTTTCAGCATAAGGCCAAACTATATATCATATTATGGTTTATAATTTTTTTAAAGGGAAAGGGGAAAAAAAGATAAACCGATAATAAATAATATAAATAAATGTTTAATTTGTGACTTCTCCCTTGTTTGTATTCCGATTGATTTGCAGTACATGTTGGCATAAACTTTAGAAGTTTAGTATAGTTTAGTATAGTGATTAAGGCATCAGGCTAGAATCCAGGACCCTGGGAGTTCTAGTACTGCCTTAGGCCTTAAGAAGAGTGGATTATATAGATTTGTTCCGTAGGTCTTCCCATTGTTGCTTGGGATAGTTTCCTTGAAATTTTATATCCAATTATCACACATATTTTTAGTTGTTCAGGGTCTGTATAATATCTAGGGAGTTTAAATATTCAGCAATTGAGACACCAATAAAATGGAATTGTTTTCTTCTATTGTCATTAGATTCCAGTGGGAAATACACTGTTAAATATTTCATTAAAAAATTTAAAAGTTCACATAAAGATTCAAAATATTCAGATGCTTCAGTCACTTTAGACTTACACTATTGAAAACTTGGCGAAATGGTGGCATCATTAGACATTATGATAGAAAAATATCAGAATTTTCCCCATGTAGAAAATACTTAACATTATCTATGAAAATGTTAGAGCTCAGCCAACTAAATTCCAATAAAGACAAGAATGAGAAGCCAAGAATAGCAAGAACAGAGAAAAGTACATAATAAAATTCCTAAGATGAACATTTTCTACTAGGTTTCTTTGTGAATCTAGAGAGACTTATTATCTCTCCCTTCTCCTCCCAACAATCCATCTGTAAGTAAAGGAAGGTAGAGCACTGATTTCCCTAATGGCATGTATGGACAATCCCCATTTCTTAATTGCAAATACTTGATCATTTCAGATCTAATAATAATAATAATAATATCAAATGTTTGAAAACAGAAGCATGTGACACTTTTTATATACTTTTAATACCCATGTGGTATTATGGATTCATACTACAGAAAGGCATTATACTGTTAATATTGTGTGGATTCACAGCTAATGTCATTATAGTACCAAAGGAGCAATTAAAGAATGAGAATCTGTATTAAGATTAATACCCAGAAAAACCTCGCTGGTCCATTAACATGATAATAAGTCCACAATTTCTCTATACGACTTGGTATACCTCTCCCTTCCTTCTGCCACCACTTTAATTCAAGTAACCTCTCTACTTTTTCCCCCTAGTATTCTCAAATTGTTTTAAGAAATTAAGCACACCTAGTTATTTAGTTTAGAACATTATGTAGAGATGAAATTAACACACGTAAATGGTAAACTAACATTCCTCATTGTATCTAAAGCTTGTAAAGACATTGACATCATTATGCAATTTTCTGCATCATACTGAATCATGGCCTTTAGAATATCCTGCTGAAATAGATAAACTAAAACAAAGCTGCAGGTTCTGATTAAATTAATATTAATTTGTAGTGTTTTCTTTCAGCTGACTAATATAGAAAATGGAATTGACCTGTTTTTGCAGAAATGGGGTGCACAGAGGGTTTGGGAGGCTTGCAGAGTGCTTCTGTGCTTCTGTGCTTTTTTTTCTTTCTTACTTACCTCTTTGAAATCTTGGTGCGTCTATCATGTATAAAACAGTTTTTCCAAATCTTCAAATAGTACATATTTGCATTTTATGTAATGTTAACTCAATAAAAATATCCTTAAATATTATTGGCTAATTCCAACTTGAAAAGAGAAACTCTGAGAGCTTGGCAGTATAAGAGAGCACCGTTTTTAGAATAAGAATTCTACCTTCATACTCAGTTGCTCAGTAAAAATGTAAAGAGCCAAAGATGTGTGTGTGCATGTTCAAGTCTTAAAATTGCCATATGTAGAAGTAGATAAGTAGCCTTATCAAGTTGCCTTATCAATGGATTGATAAGGCAACTTGATAAGGCTACTTATCTACTTTATGCTTTTCTTTTCATTCCT
>JANHFT010006132.1:231462-246927 GCA_032467955.1 Pseudoxenodon macrops | reverse complement strand
AGAGGGATTCTTCCTGGGCTCTCTATCCCTGGGAGCCTCCTTCCCCCTAGGGGAAATCTCCTCAGGAGCCCGGGCATCGGAAGAAGAAGCCATGAGATGTTATCGATGGCTTCTCGAAACTAAGCTCCAGGGACAAGGAACCGTTAATTACCTGGGCCCAGGCTGTGGAGTCGCGGGAGGAATCCTCCTTGGATGTCACAGGCTCCCTTAAAAACGGCCGCGAGGCTTTCCAAAATGGCAGCCGGAACTTTCAGTGCCGCCCGAACGTGCGCCGCGCGAGATCCGAAGAGGGGATATCTGTTCAGCCGATCTCCTCTTCACCGCCGAATAGATGATATCAATTAGCCCCTCTCTCTCGCTCCGAAGCCTGCTGAAGAGCCGTTGACCTAAGCTCGTGGGCGCCGATTTCAAAAGGGAGAAAAATTTGCCGGCCGGCAATCTCCCTGCCGCTAAAGCAGGCTATCGAGCCAGTGGAGTCAGGCTATCTCGCCCTTCGCGCTGAGAAAAAATACAATTAAAAAACCTACATTTGGACTAAACAGCCAGGAATGGATCAGCTCTAAATTTTTACGTCTAGTCCTGGCTGGACTGAGTAAAAAAAGCCGGAAGGACAGCTGGAAGGCAGCAAAAGAAAGGTTGCAGACTCAGTCCAATAGGCGTCAAGGACGAAGTTAACCCATTCCTGGCTGCTGGATCCACCACTAGGGAGAATAGCTGATTCCCTGCTGGTGAAGGAGCTAAATAGCTTCTTCGCCCTCTTTGAGGTCAAAAGATCTGCCTTTGTGGCTCTAGCCCAAAGGTCCTCTAACCTCCAGCCACTCACCCTGGATGAACGTCAACTGAGAGCTGTGCTGAAGACTGTAAATCCCAACAAAGCTGCAGGTCCAGACAGGGTGCTGGGGAAAGTGGTAAAAACCTGTGCTGACCAATTAACAGGGGTCCTGAGAAGGATTTTTAACATCTCCCTGCAACATCATGATTGAAAGCAGCCACAATTATCCCCATTCTGAAGAAAGCAGCCATAAACAGCCTGAATGACTACAGACCCATTGCATTGACGTCTATAATGATGAAGTGCTTTGAGAGACTGGTCCTGGAACACCTCAGGTCCTGTCTTCCACCAGTTTGCTTATAGAAGTAACAGGTTGAAGGGATGCCATCACCATTGCTCTACATATTGCACTGAGCCACCTTGAGAAATCTGGGAATTATGTTAGAATGCTTTTTATAGAGTATAGCTCAGCCTTTAATACCGTCTTAACAGGCATTCTCATTGAAAAGCTGACTGACCTGAATTTTCCTCCCCTCCACTTGTGACTGGATCAAAGACAGATTGTCCACAAACAGTAAGGGTTGGGTTTTTTACATCTTCCATCCTGAAGCTCAGCACAGGCTCGCCTCAGGACTGTATGCTCAGCCCCTACCTGAACTAGCTGTATAAACATGACTGCATATCCTCTGATCCATCCAACATCATAATAAAGTTTGCAGTTGACACAACAGTACTGGATCTCATAACTGAAGGGGACAAATCAGCATACAGAGAAGAAGTCCAGAAGGTATTCACATGGTGCTCGAAAAACAACTTACATCTAAATACTAGTAAGACAAAGGAGATGGTGCTAGATTTCCGGAAGCACAGAGAGGAAGCTCCATTGTGCTTTAGAGCACTCTCTAGGCTGTTTACAGTGTCAACATATTGCCCTCAACAATCTGGGTCCTCATTTTATTGACCTCAGAAGGATGGAAGGGTCAACCTTGAGTCAATCTTGAGTCTCTAGGGTCGAACTCCAGGCTGTGGGCAAAGTTAAACTGCAATGCTGCATTCTAACCAATGTGCCACCAGGAATCTTCCATGATCACTTCAGGCCAGCTTATGTCAATTGCTATTAGCAATGCCACTAACATTTTATGAGGTTAACTCATTAGCTCACATCCTCCAAGGTGCACAGGAATGGTGGGAATTTATGCAAGACCTTGCCCTCTTGGGTTTATGTAGTGAGTCAAAACTTATTCCTTACTTGAGTCTTCCTCCTAACTGGAACAATTGTTCCCCAACATCATGAAAAACTACCAATTAAAAATCCAATTGTTCCAGTTAGACTAACGCCATTTATTTTCAAAGATAACTTATTTTGTCCCTGGCAATAGCCTATGACCAAACTAAACAGCTATTCACCCACAGAATAAAAGATATGGCATTCCAAGCTCAAATTAACAAGTTGTGTCTACTTGACAGAAATTGGATAAACAAGGGTTTTTCCAAACTAGCCAAACAGTTAGAGAATTAACTTTCCACAAGATCAGGACTGCATTTTTAAAGACATCTGCTGCAAGGCAGATCCTATTAATTGAGCGCATCTGCCTGTGGTGACAAAGATTGAAAACATATTGCATGTATTATAACACTGTAAATTTTACAGAGATATTAGGTCTATTTATATTCTGCTTCTAAAAACACATTTCCAGAAAGTCAGATAATATGTAGGTGAATTTTCTCTTTGAAGATATGAAACCCACCATTACTTTATACATTAGCCAAATTTTGTTTGGCTACGATGAAAATAAAATGTAACTGCTTCAGGCTTAATTATTTTTGACTTATTTCTTCTTTAACATCTTAATATGCAGAATTGTAATTGCTTTAGTTGCTTTGTTTTAGGTAATGTGTATTCTTACTTCACAGATTAGTATTTTGCATGATTTTGTTATTATCCATCATTATAATAGTTGTATTTTACTGCAGAGAACTACTGCTAGGTTAATATTTTACCCTAATAATTTTGTTCTGATTTTCTTTGTTGTGTATTGCCACAGATTCCTTTTTTAAACCATGCCCAATTGAATTCACTCAGACTCATAAGTACCGGTAATCATTAATCTCATTGATTTCCAACATGGCATGTGAATAGGTAAGTGTGTATCTGCTACTGTCATCAAATAACAGATACATGCTTACCTATTCACATGCTATGTTACTCGGGAAATCAAGTGCAATGCTACAAGATTGAATCTGGGTTAGTCACCGGAACCAGAGATTTACTCTTCGAAGCTCCATCTTTGAGCCCATCATCATGGAACTTCTCTCTACTGGAATAGATGCTTTGAGTTATTCTGTGAGTCATATTTATGTGATTTCTTCCCATTGGCTGATTGGTGTGTTGATGGCTTGTGATTGGCTGTTGTTTCTCTGTGCTGCAAAACCCTTGGCTACTGTTGCCAGCCATCAACATACCAATCAGCCAACATGAAGGACCTAAAGGACCAATAACCTAAAGCACGTATTCCAGTAGAGAGAAATCCCGTAAAGATAGGCTCCAGCATGAATCTAAAAGCTCATCTAAAATTTGTGGTGTCCTGGTCTTGCAACATTATCCTGAGATACATATATTTATTTGTCAAATGCAATACATCTGGGTGGCACTAGGTAGATGAAGTCTGAGAACTAAATTATACCTTAGACATAATACTTTTTGTTTATTACATTTATAGGCTTCCATCAATACTTTTGTGTTTATTTTGAAAAAAAAAAGTATTAAAACTACTTTTTAAAATGCTACACATGCATGAGGAGAGTGGTTATTTTTAATAATCTCATCAGTTACCTAGTTAATTCAGTTGTGTTTATGTGTATGGGGACAGAAATTATAGAAAGTGAAATCAAGGGTATGTGACACATAGAAGAAATGTACGAAAAATTATCTTGTTGATTGTGGACACTTAAAAAAATTGTTAGAATTATTTTGCATATATGTGATTTAAATGTGTACTGTTATTAAATATTGAAAGTAGTACACTGGAGAAATTCAAGATCATTTTGGTTTCTAAGAAATCTTCCAACAGGGAACTGAAGGATTATAGGCCGATTGCTCTGGCATATATAGCTATGAAGACGTTTAAGTGGTTACTGCTAGTCCACTGAAAGTTATCACAGATCTACTGAAAGACACCTTACAGTTTGCCTATCGAGCAAATAAGTCGGCAGACAATGCCATCAATATTTATCTCCTACATGTGGGGACCAATGACATAACAATGAATCTGAAAACAATACCAAGAGATTACAAACAGCTAGGGAAGAAAGTTAAAGAATTAGGAACACAAGTTGTGTTTTCATCTATATTTGCAACAAAAGATCAACATCCAATGAGGGAGCAGAGGATAAGTAGAAACAAATGACTGGCTTAAAATCTGGTGTTGTCAACAGAACTTTGGCTTCCTAAACCATGATCTGCATTACCTACGTGAAGGGTTACTTGCAAGAGATAAACTGCATCTCACAAGAACTGGAAAGAATATATTCAGAAAATGGCTGGTTCATCTTATCAAAAGGGTTTTAAACTAAAATTGAGCGGGGAGAAGGGCCAATTTTCATGACCTAATTCCAAGCAAAAACCACTAGGTATCCAATAATAAGGAGGTAGGAAATAAACAGAAAGAAGAAATTTAAAAAAGAAAAACATAGTGAAGTGTGATGGGAAAGTAGGTGATATAAGAAACATACCCAAGACCCATAAAAGATGTAAATGTCTGTACACTACTACTCAAAGCTTAGGAAACAAACAGGGTGAACTTGAAGTATTAATGCATGAAATCAGATGTGATATAGTTGCCATTACTGAATCCTGGTGGGATGAAATTCATGACTGGAATGTACTGATGGAAGGATACAAACTATTCAAAAGAAACAGACCTTACAAAAGAGGAGGTGGATTTGCATTATATAAAAAAGATCACTACATCTCTACAGATATGGACAAAACCAAGGATAAAAACCTCCTAGAATCTATATGAGTAAATATAAAAGGAAAAAAGAATAACATTGCTATAGGCATAGACTACAAGCCACCCAACCAAGCAGAACAAATATATGCCCTTTGCTAATCAATTAACAAATGTATGTAGGAAACATACCACAATAATAATGTGAAATTTTAACTACTCTGATATCAACTGGGAGACAAATTCTGCAGCAAGTGGGAAATCAAACAGAGTCCAAACCAACTTAGCTGACAACTTTGTCATCCAAAAGATAGAGTAATCCATCCCCCTTGCCTGCAAACTCCTGTTCCACTCACAAGAGAGCAGCCACCCGGCACCTCTTGCCACATAGTGCCCACCCAGCAGACAAATTCCCCTCCAGCAGGACAGAGCACCACTCATCGACTGAGCGGAAAGAGGCCAGATGGGCCAGCCACTTGCTGCTGAGACTTCAGGGAGCCAGGGAAGAGAGTCTTCCAGCAGCAGTTGCTCTGGAAGTGCACTTCCCACTCTAGGGTTCCAGGTCCATGTAGGGCTGCATCTCCCTTTGCTCTTTGTTGCCTTTCTGCCCTGGCTGCCAGAAGATACAGTAGCAGGCCTCAGGCCCGACTGGCCTCTTCTCCACTTCTAGCAGCTTCCAGCCAGGGTTTACAGCTTGCAGCCTGCCCTATCCCATCCTCTGCCCCACTGGCCCCCCAAATTGTGCCCCATTGTGAGACGTGCATCTTACCAAAGACTGGCAGCACCGTTGCATCTCTCGGTTGGTCTGTGCAGGGAAACACCTTGCACGTAAAGAAAAACTTCTTGAGAGTGCAAGCAATTAACAACTTCTCGAACTTGTGAGAAGTTTTTCTTTATCGTGCAAGGCGTTTCCATGCATAGACCGGCCGAGATGCGACGGAGCTGCCAATTTCTGGTAAGATACATGTCTTGCGGCCTGCCCCAGCCCACTCCATGCCCTGCCCCACCTGACACCCCCAAACTGTGCTCCACTATGAGACACACTTCTTAGCTGAGATTAGCAGCTCCATTGCAACTCTCTGTTGGTTTGTGCAGGGAAACACCTTGCATGATAAAGAAAAAACTTCTTGTGAGTGCGAGCAATTAACAACTTCTCGAACTCAGGAGACGTTTTTTCTTTATAGTGCAAGGTGTTTCCCTGCACAGACCAGTAAAGAGACATGACGGAACTGTCAGTCTCCGGTAAGACGCACATCTTGCTTCTCGCCTGTCCCACCTGCCACCTCCAGATTGCATTCCTAAGGGGGTCAGGTGGCTAAATGAGGAGCAGGGCTCCATCCCTGCGAGTGACAAGAGACGGCAAGGGAAGCCATGTCTCGCTTCATGAGTCTCGCTTCTCCCCCGCCCCACATGCCAGAAATGAGTCTTTATGAGACTTGATGCTGCCACCACTGCCTCATGGAGCAGGACTTTGTAAGGCTTGTGCCATTGCACAAACACATGGCAGCACTGCTGTGAGTTTTGACATACTGGTGCATCCGCTAGCAGCGGGGTGCCAGCTGTGCTGATATGATGAAGGTCGTGGCGGTGCTGCAGTTCATGCATGCAATGGCACAACAAGCCTTGAAAAGTCCTGCTCCATGAGGCGGCGGCAGGACAGGGCAGCACCGGCCAGCCACTCTGCCAGAGTGAAGAACAGGGAGCGGGGGCGTTGGCAGCGATGGGACATCCAGTCCCATGCTCGCCACCTCCTGCACCCCCAAAATGATAAGCTCTCCTGATAATAAGGCCAAGCCCTTATTTTGGGGTCCAAAAGAAAATAAGACCCTGTCTTATTTTCGGGGAAACACGGTATTTCTTGGTAAACTAGAAAAATGGATTTGAGTAGTTCTTAATGATATTACATCTACATGGAGGAAAGTAAGCAGTGGGTTACCACAAGGTTCCATTTTAGGCCCAGTATTCTTCAATGTCTTCATAAAGAAACACATTTAGATGAGGGAATAGAAGGGGAACTCATCAAATTTGTAGATGACACTAAGCTGGCATGAAGAGCCAACACACCAGAACATAAGTTCAGGATCCAAAAAGACCTTGACAGACTTGAACAAAGGGCCCTATCCAATAACATGAAATTTAATGGAGAAAAGCAAGGTCATCAAGGCAGGAAAAACCAAAGGTACAAGCACAAATTAGAGAAAGCCTGGCTCAAAAACAGTATGTGTGGACTTTGGAGTCCTAGTGGGCAATCAGTTAAACATGAGCCAACAGTTTGCAGTAGCAACCAAAAAACGTAATACAATCCTTGGTTGTATAAACAGAGGCATAGAATCAAAATCACATGAAGTATTGGTACTGCTTTATAAATTCTTAGTAAGACCATACCTGGAATACTGCATCCAGTTTTGGTCACTGCATTACAAAAAAATGTAAAAAATGCAAAGAAGTGCACTAAGATGATTAAAGGCCTGGAAACAAAAACATATGAAGAACAGTTGCAGAAATTGAGTATGGCTAGTCTAGAGGAAAGAAGGCCTAGGGGTGACATGATAGCAGTATTCACATTTTGGGGGGGGCTGTCACAAAGAAGAGGACGGTCAATTTATTTTCCAAAGCACCAGAAGGCAAGACAAAAAACAATGCATGGAAACTGATCAAGGAGATAAGCAACCTGGAATTAAGGAGAAACTTCCTAACAGTGAGTACAATTAAGCAGTGGAACAGCTTGTCTTCAGAGGTTGTAGGTGCTTCATCACTGGAGGTTTTTAAGAAAAGTCGCCTGTCTCAAATGGATAGGGGGTTGGACTAGAAGACCACCAAGGTTTCACAGTTTTACAGAGGAATTATATGTACTTCTACAACTGTCTAGTTTGGAACAGCAACCAATTAGGACAGATACAGAATCCAACAGATAGTTAAGACTGCAGAAAGAATAGTTGCAATTAGTCTGCCTTCCATCGAACACATGTACACTGCATGGGCAGAAGGAGGACTGAGAAGATATCTGCAGACCTCTCACATCCTGGACATAAACTGTTTCAACTTCTCCCATTGGGATGATGCTACAGGGCATTGCAGGCCAAATCAACTAGACACAGAGACAGTTTTTCCCCCTCAGGCCGTCGCTCTGCTAAACATCTAATTCTCACAGTGCTGTCTAATCTTTATGCGTATTTACCTAAATTGTATGGTTGTAGCCTTATTATTTATCTTTCTTATTATCCTTTTCATTGTACTCTCTTACAGGGATGTTGTTGCTATTGTTGTTGATGATGTTAATGATGATGATATTCTGTTGCTTTGCAGGTACTCTGAGAGCTTCTGCACCAGAGACAAATTCCTTGTGTTTCTAATCAGACTTGAACAAATAAAGTATTCAATTCAATTCCAAAATATGTAAATTGACTAGAATTAAAGGTATCTATTTTACACCCACATAAACATAAAATAAAATATTCTGTATCCATGTGTTATTAAATGATTTCAAAAATGATAGAACAGGGTATTCAGACACTATTAGGGCTGCCTCTTTCTCAGAGGAGTGGCCACAATATTTTTCTCATATTCCAAATTAATAGAGTTCCACATGAAATAATTCAAGGCTGTCATTTCACAGGTCAGTTAACATTAAAATGTTGATGAAACAATGATAATAATCACAGATTGTAATATGCTTTGGAATGAGGCAGAAATTATTGGAATAAACATCTTCTGTCTTATCTGCCAAGGATACCAGATGGTGGAGTTCAATCTCTCCACAACTCTGATTCTACATGGAGGATTGAATCCATTTTTCCTACATTCAGTAGATGTGTGACAAGCCACAGATTCTAATCTCCTGCTCCTTTCAAAGACATCTGCAGAACTGTGGATGACACATACCCAATTATCAATTCTATTCCCAAGTATTATATTTCCCATTGCTACTATCTCCTTGTGTTCAACAAATGGCTATGGCAAACCTGTAAGTTGTTTCCGAGAGACATTTTTGTAAATCTAAAGATTTGTAATCAATACACATACATATGCATACACATATTCTAATCTGTAATGACATCATTAGCATGCGTTTCTAAGTTAAAAATACAAATGTTAGATGATGTATGAAATGGTTACAAAAATAGAGAAAGAAAACTATGTATATATTTTCTGTTGCATATATCTAATGCAGTTTCAAGCAACACGGTACCCTTAGGCTATTACCATTTTTTAAACAAGTTCTCTATCAGCAGGGAATGTCTTTCCCCTTGTGGTCATTCACCAATGTTTACAAAGCAAGGTCACTTTGAATACCAGTGGTGCTTGAAACAGAAAGAGGAAGAGCAACACTTTTTGTCTTCACTGAGCTGGCTGATTCTGCACTGTGATAACCAACAATGACATTACACTAGGGAAAAGTTGTCGCAATATCACATTCCCAGCTCTGCCAAACAAAACCAAGCAAAAAGGCATGTCTATTGTTATTTTTTTCCTCTAGCACTAATCCAGAAATATGTTAAAATGTTTTAACTTTGGGGTATAAATAAAGCTTTAACCTAGGCTATAAAGGCTGATATCTAATAGTTACATCACAAATGAGATTTTTTTTAAAAATACCCTCCTCTGCAAATTGAATGTCCTTTCTGGAAAGGAATGACCGTAAACATTTTTTGCACATTGCAGAAGGTAGAAGGAAGACAGAAATGATTTTATTAAAATTACAAGAAAAGACATTTGCAGTGAAGATACATGTACTAGCGGTAGAAGGATGGATGGCAGCATTTTTAAAAGCATGCATCCAGTACAGAGATGTAACAAGGAAAAAGATTAATGAGAGATTCTTTTATTTATTTGCATTTTAATATCACTCATGTGAATTATTACCTATATGCCTGATATGTCCTAAAAGGGGGGAAAAACTGTGATGAATAAATAAACAGCTCTAGAAATCTTCAATAGGGTGCTTTACCTTGCAGGGAATATTATCATTGGCTTTTGATACAATTTCAGCTGCAGGGAAAGTCTTTCAAAGCTCAGAATGCTGAAGTATTGCCAGGCGCTCAAAGACCCCCTGCTGTGTGCGTCAAACTAAGAAATCTCTCTGAACTTGTCGAATTAAAAGTCATCTCTCTCTTTCTGCAACCCCTCTATGAGCTGGGAAGCTCTGGCCTCATTTTTTTTTTCAGGGCCTCCATGATAAACAAATGGAGCCTGGAGCATCTTTATTCTTTACAGGCACATAATTAAAATTCTTCTAAAATGTAATTGAATGCAATAAATTTCAAAAAAGGGGTTCTAGTAAAATAATACCAAAATGCTTTGGGTAAGCTATACTACTTCAAGGTGATTCAAAAGTAAATCAAAATGGTTTATTAAAATCCAACAAATAATGTTGCTTTGCTTTGTCCTGTTTTCATTGTGACTGTGCACCAAGAAAATAGTGCTAGCTTAAATATCTCAGTAGGATTTATGCTTTCTTGAATAGCACTCTTAATTTACTGAAATTGCAAAAGAAGAATCAACGATTAAAAAAGAACAAAGCTATTTGAAAACACTAGTTGTGGCAAATCATTATTATCTATTCTCCACTGAAAGAAACATTATATATATTTGTGATTACAGAGCTACTTGTTTTAATATACCCACAAATAGTATGCACTTATAGCATTACCTCTATTCACAAATGTGACAATGATAATAATATTAAACTGTGAGGCAATATTTATGTGAAGAATTGTTAACAATTAGTCAAATATCACATTATAATCATAAAACAGTGTGTTCTTGTTCTTTCTGTCTTCATTCCTTTCCCCCCACAAATTATTTAACACCTATTAAAAATGTAATACAAAGACTGAGCAATGATAAAAAAAATCCTCTTTGCATGGAACAATCAAAATATAATAAATACAATTTTTATTTGTCTCCTTTTTCCTTTTTCTCTTTCTTTTTTCAGATTTTATTTTTCACCAAATTAAGTTATTACACACAATTTGTAATTTTCAGATCTATTGTAGATTACGATGGAATTATCACATTCTGTTTTCTCACATAAATTGGCAATTGTTCAATTTGAATTGTAATAAAAAAGTTCTATGATCAAATGATAACATCATTTTCATTACTTAAGTGTGATAACATTGTGTTTTAGTACTAACATTGTGTTTTAGCATAGGTTATTTCTCAAGACAATGTATTCTTTCTACTTTTACTATCGTCTTCATGACAAACATTTGGGTCTTTAAAACCTGCAAGTTAAAAATATGTCAGAGTATAAATATTCATGAACTGGAATAAGTCAGCCAATGAATAGGCATAGCAACAAAGTTAGCCAATGAGGCTGTCTGAGAGCTGAGACAGCTAGGAGCCAGGGTGTAGTTTAGCTCTGCAGTTTCTGAGTCTGTGCAGAGAAAATGAAACTAACTGCTCTCTTCTGCATGTGTGTGAACTTGTCTGCTGATATGATCTGAAATGAAACTGTTCTCTGATATTGGTATTGTACATTTATCTTCATGTATTATATGTATATAAAGAAGTTAATAAATCCTACTGCATCAGTCTGTCTGTGTGTGCTTTTTGGATTTAATTTCTGCAACAAACTCTGATAAAATACAACATAATATTTATAAATATCATGTAACAACTATAGAAAATAACATTGTCTGATTGTTTTTTATAAACATACCTGTGATTGTTTTAATGTACAAGGACATACACGCTAAGAGAGTCATAGTACATAAATATAACAGCATCAAAAAAACTATTAAAAGGGCATAACAAATATTAGATACAAACATTAGATTCAAGAAACAGAATTTATGTTTAAACATATGCATTTTATACACATGGTGATTGCCTTTATCTTTCTCCTCATTAGGTAAAACATTATGCAAAGTACAGACAAGGAGTAAGAAGTAGAAAGACAAAGAAATTCAACACATGAAATAAGAAAAATAAATTTACGTAAAAATAGTTTACACTAATAGCATTCACTATATCTCCTGATATCTTTCTACTTGCTTATATCCCATCCTTATATCTACTGTTTCAAAACACTATTTCATATATTACCATTTGTTCTTTAAATTTCTCATATCTTTTTTTCTGAACATCTCATCAACTCCATCTAAGTATAATTTTCTTGGTCTTTCATGTCAATGCATTTATTTTTTCTTCAAGTATTCGTTTTGCAATTAGATTTCTGCTCATTTCCCCTCCATGACAAAAACACCTGTGTTATTTTTTTATATCAATTACAAACTTTTGCATTGTGATGATGCATTGTGATGAATGACAACATGGGTATAACAATATCATCATGCAAATTTTGAAATTTATATATTCCAACATGTGATAGAAATTTATAAAACATAACCTGGATGCAACGGCGCCACGTGCGCACAAAATGTGCACTTCCGATGCAACCTGAACCGGTAGGGAAGGTAAGTGGAACCAACCTCTGGGAACTACATCAGCTCCTTTCCAGTTTTCTGGTAGTTCTCCAGTGCTTCAGGATTTTTGAAAGATATGGTACATGGTTCTGAGATAACATTTGCCAGTTCCTTTAGAACTCTGGGATGTAATCCATAAGGTCTAGTATCACTTTACAGAGCCTTAGTAAGACCATACTTGGAATAATGCATCCAGTTCTGGTCACCACAATATAAAAAAGATGCTGAGGCCCTGAAACGAGTGCAGAAAATAGCAACAAGTATGATTAGGGAGTTGGAGGCTAAAACATACAAAGAACGGTTACAGGAACTGGCTATGTTCAGTCCCTTAAAAGGATTATGGGAGATGTGATAGCAGTGTTTCAATATTTGATGGGCTCTTACAAAGATGAGGAGTGGTCAAACTATTTTCCAAAGCACCTAAATGCAAGACAAGAAAGAATGGTTGGAAACTAACCAAGAAGAGATTAAAGAGAAAATTCCTAACAGTGAGCGTAATCAACCAATGGAATAAAAGTTGTGACTGCTCCATCAATGAAGGCTTTCAAAAAGAGAATGAAAACCATTTATTTTTAATTATATAGGGTCTCCTTGTTCAGCAGGGCATTGAAGACCTCCAAGGTCACTTCCAACTCTAATATTCTATGCTCTAGAGCAGGAGTGTCAAACTTGATTTCATTGACAGCCGCATAAGAGTTGTGTTTGACCTCAGAGCGCTGGGATGAATGGGGGTGGAGGCGTGGTCATAGTGGGTATGGCTTGGGGTAGGGGTGGCCATAGTGGGTGTGGCCATGGTGGCCATGACACAGGGCTTGTGTCAGGGGCACCTGTGGTGGCCAAGTGTAAGGCAGGACTTCCCTGAGACCCTCTCTCACTCTCATTGTTATCTCCTTCCTTCCTTCCTTTTCTTCTTTTAGCGTATAAATCAATATATGATCTTTAAATAACAGTCATGAATATGTGAGGCTATGGATAATGAGGACACCTGTGTCTACTTTTATTTCTACTTTTATTTATTAGTTTTTATTCATAAACTTCAGATCTTCTCATTTAATTCTCTTACATTTTAAGTTGTATTCTTTCATATGCCATGATTATCACCAGATAGGACCAAAATATTGACTTCATAGCTTTAATCAGTTGAGGATTTAACATAACACTTTTTAGTAAGCTAGAGAAGGCAAAGATTAGTGGCCAGTCTCAGACATATATTATACATACTATACACACCATTCCTATTAAATATAAGAACACTCCTGTCAAGTAATGAATCATTATGGTCAATAAGAGAATATAATAGAATAAAATATTCTTTATTGGCCAAGTGTGATTGGACACACTAGGAATTTGTCTCTGGTACATTAGCTAATTCATTTATTAGATTTTATTTTTTTATTAGCTACTAACAAAGTGCTATCATAAGATACCTATAGGACTAGGTAATATGAAAGATGAGAAGGATAATAGTAATAAAGTGGTTAGATAGTCTTAGGTGATGGGAATTATGTGTTTAGCACAGTGATGGCATGGGGAAAAATTGTCTTTGTATCTAGTTGTTTTGGCATTCAATGCTGTATAACTCATTCTTCAATGGAGGAGTTGAAACAGTTTATGTCCAGAATGTGAGTGGCCTGTAGATATTTTCTCAGCTCTCTTTCTGGCTCGTGCAGTATACAGGTACTCAATGGAAGGCACTGTCAGGGTTCCAGCAGATGCCCTAATTAAATCATGAGTTTCGAGCCAAGCTTCAAAAGAAATCCAGTTATTAGAAGCTCCATGCATGTTCCAAATGAAGCCAACTCTGACCCCACATAATTTACGCCTAAATCATGACCTTGTTTACCCCCTCCCCCCAAGGTGTGTAATCAATCACATTCACCAACGGAGCAATTTCGTGGGTTGTAGAGATCACTCCCCTCTGTCTGCTGTGGGTAACCCTGGGAGACAGCCTTGAAAGAGATATGTCTGGGATATACTCCTGTATTTGGCTACCATGCTGTTTTGTCTGTTTCCCATCCCCCTTGCCTAACTGTATTCGAGAATTGGTCTAGCAAATGTTTTGTACGCTTTGATTAGCAGTACAATATTACCAGGGAAGAAGCTACGCAAGGTTAGGTTTACAACTCTAAACGCCTTTTCTTGGCGATGTTGTTACAGCGGGCTTTGTCATTTCTAATTTTGTCATTTTTAATGAGAGATCCAACTTACCACTAAGCCGAAATTGAGAACAATGAATCTTTGACCTTTGAGGTTCCTTCTGGCCCAGAGGTGGGTTCCTACCGGTTTGGACTCATTCTATAGAGTAGGTAGTAAGCCGCTGGTGATGTCACAGAACCGGTTCTGGTCCGTGGATGCTGCCATGTTTTTTTTGAATATTAATTTTTTTTTTGAAAAAAAAATTTTTGCATTTTTTTCTCCTTCTGCGCATGCGCAGGAGTTGAGTTTCCGGCACTGCGCATGTGTTGCCATCGTGTTTTCGGCCTTTTTTATTTTTTGGGAATTGTTGTGAATCTTTTTGTCCTGCGCATGCACGCGCAAAGCACGTGGATGCCCGCGAACCGGCGGCAAGGTAAAGTTAGATCCCACCCCTGTTCTGGCCCCTCCGATTCTATAATCCGAGTGACATTTCTCTTCGCCAACTGGGACACTAAGTTGGGAATGACTCTGCTGTCCAGAAGGACCAGCTGGAGTTGTTTTTTTCTCCACCCTCGAGATTTGAAGGCAGGTTTCCCTTCCGTGAATCCAACCCTGGATGGAGCAAACTACTTCTATCTGTCCCCCCCACACACACCCTCCCGCAAACAGACAATACTTTGTGAACTCTGCCTTTAAACAAATCAAGCGAAAGATTGCCAGAGCTGATACGGATATGAATTAACAATCAGGGCTTGTTTTCGAATGCCACGCTACCGGCAAAGGCGACTTTTGCAGGTGGCCGGGAGGAGAGGAGGAGGAGGAGGGGGGGGATCCAGGGTGCAGCCGCCCTGTCAATGCCGCCTCACTCCTCCCGTACGCCTTTTCTCTTCAAATTAACTCCATTCTTCACCGTACAAAGAGAGATAAGCCACCTGCTTCCCTTCCTGCACAGAAGCAGGATTCAGGCACACACACACACCCCAAATCATCCTTGCAAGGCCGTGGCGAGATATTTTATATTTGCAAAAAGGGGAAGATTTTTTTAGATAAACCGAGGGGCGGTAAGGAGAATGGGGACCTAACCAGCTGCTTGTCCCTAGCTTGTTCGGACCACTGTCCCTGAGCTATCTGGGACTGGCAGTGTCCCCCAGCCAAAAATTCTGGCATCTGTGGTAAT
>JANHFT010006132.1:217958-231362 GCA_032467955.1 Pseudoxenodon macrops | reverse complement strand
GTGCTGTACCAAAGCAGACAGTTATAGGAGTACAAATGACAGGCTATATAATTCCTCTGTAGAACTGTATCAGCACTCCTTGGGAAATCTGAGCTTTCTGAGTTGGTGCAGGAACACTATTTGTTGTGCCTTTTTAATGAGAGTTTTAATGTTAGGTGTCCATTTAGGTTCTGGGAGATTATAGAACCCAGAAACCTGAGTCTCTACTGTTGATACTGTGTTGCCTAATTTTCTCTTAAAATCTACTATCATATCTACAATTTTAAGTGTGATCAGGTCTAGATTGGTCCAGCTTCACTACAGGGCTAGTTGTTCAACCTTCTGTCTATATGCACATTAATCACCATCTCAAATGAGATCAATGACTGTTGTATCATCTGAATTTTTTATAAGCGAGTTCCTTTGAGATGTAGTCATTGGTACAGAGCAGTGGTGTCAAATTCACAGCCCACGGGCCAGATGCATCACACACTGGCCACACCCATGCCCAGTTTAGTTAAGGGGAAAAACTCATGACACATCACATAATACTGTGACACAGTGACTTTGACACTCCTAGTGTAGAGAAAAAAGAGTGATGGTGAGATCCCTGGAGGGCCCCTGTTCTAATTGAACATGTATTCAATGTGATTTTACCTAGCTTCACCTGCTGCTTTCATTTTGTCAGAAAGCTTATAATCCACCAACAAGTGTGATCAGGCACAGATAGCTGAGTCGGTTTAGAGTTTGGAATGATGGTATTGAATTTCAAGCTGAAGTCTACCAAAGCACAATTAAAGCTCAATCAAAGCTCAGTTTTATCCCAAGAATGCTAACACTATTCCATACAAGCTACAATATTCAATCCTCAGACTGTAAGCAAATATGTCTTCATATTATCACCTAGGACCCATATAAAGAATGCTGCCATATACCCAGTATGTATAAATTCTTATTTTTTTCAAAGAAAATATATTTCTTTACATGAAATGTGTTTTTCAAAAGGACTAATTATGAGATGAAAACTTGAAAAAATAGAAATTATGCACCTTATGTTACTTCTACAGTTTAGCTGCTTTGAAATGGGATAACACGTTGCAACAGAGATGGGAAACTAATCTGTGGACATAAATCGACTTTTCAGGGTAATTGTGATCCTTCCAATCTCTGAAGCCCATTTTATTTCTGCTGTCAGATTAAAAATGGAATGTGTTTGTCTACTTTGTTTTTTTCTATGGTCCTTCCTTCGTACAGATGCAAGTAAAGTCAACACAAACTATTACCAAAAATACATTTTTTTCATAAGATACATTTAAACAAATGGTATAACTTTGGTAGATGAGGCTTAGACACCTGGATCTTTTCTATTTGTAGAAGGCTATGGGACTTCTTGTTGGGTTATTTTGAGAGAGAAGGTTGTAGGAGGAATAACAGAACCTGGGGGAATATAATCCCATAAACGAATTAAATCCAATCTCCCTTGAATTCTATTATTTAACCATAAATAGCTGTTAACCATTAGTTGAGAAGATTCTTGTGAATTGACATGATTAGCAATGAATCAGTTTAATTGGACTTTCATGTGCAGACCTGATCTTTCATGTCTGACATGATCTTCCCATAATAATGAAGTATATTCCAGATGAATCAGTTTTATGTACATAAAAAGAGATGATACTTTATTTCTTGTACAAAAAACAGAATGCACAGTGGCCCTAGTTTATCCGGTACATTACAGGAACTATTATTGACCCAAGTTAATGTTTCAAGTGTAAAATCTGCAAACTACCTTTTGTGCTATAACATAGTGTGAGTAACAAGGATAGATTTTTTTCTGCTTTTATTACTGAAGCTATTTATTTTTAGTGAATATGAAATGAACAGAAATTTCTGAGGGCAAGAATTATATTGATGAAGGAAAACTGATTTGCAAAGGTGCATTCTCACCTTTGTTTCCATATTATCATGATAATACATGCATGCCCCAAATGGATGGTTTCTATGACACAATGTCTCTCTACTACTGTTGTCATAAAGTAATGAGATTCTCAAACTGCTGTTCCCTCAGATCTGTTTTTACAGTCCCTCAAAAATTTGGGGCATTTTCCCTTGATTCAGAGATGTCATATAAATTTAATAATATAGTATTTGCTTTATTACTTGACTATCTAATGCATTTTCAATATTGCTAAATTTCAATTATTAGAACCAGGGCACAGAATAAATAATAGATTCAGTGGCAAAGAAAAACTCAATATGTTCATGTTATTCAAAGAAAATGAATCTTTTCTTTGATAAACACAATTTTTATAATAATGGGCAGTGTCAATGCCAACTGTGGGCAAGTCACACATTTCTATCTGCTACTTTTTTTCTTCACTCTCTTCTTCCCTGCTCAGATTATTTTTGGGCAAGGGAAAGACTGATTTTGTTTCCTAGAGATATAAATGGATCTCCTGCAAAGAATTTTTGCAATTAGATTGGAAAAACACATCATGTTCAAAGAGCATATGTTTCTTTCTGTAGCTGAAAGAATACTAACTAAAAATATTTCTGTGAAGTCTGCGGTGCAAGCCCTGTAAGGGCTGCTTTTTTGTGGCAGTGCCTATACCATGGAACAGACTCCTGGAAACTTTTGAAAAGTAAGCTATTCTGGAAGGAATATAGTAGATGTTAGCATGCTTGGTATTCTCAATATAATTTTATGTTTAGGGTTTTATGGTCTTAATTGCAATTTTAGCCTTACCATGGATGTTTTAATTTTTAATCTGCTTTTTTTATCTACTCTTAATTACTGTAACTACAAACAATTTCATCAATTGCAATAGGTATCAATGTAATAAATAACATAAACAATACTACTATCACACATTACTCTGAATAACATAGTCATACAAAGCACCATTGTACTACAAAACAACATGTCATAACCCAAATGCCACTTTTTATTTCAGGAAAGTGAAGCCATTTGCAGATTCTGTAAACCAATATACAAGACATCTATGTTAAATATTTGTGAATTGTTTTATGTTTCATTTCTAGAATACAACATTTTAGAAATATATCTGTATGCAGTGTTCTGTTGGAATTTTTCGTTTGCATGTGCACTCTATACACAAGGCTACCCTTGAAGTCCATTTGGAAGTTTCAAGCTGGTGCAAAGTGCAGCAACAAAAACAGTCTTCAGAGTTCCTATTATGGCCCATATTATACCTCTGCTCTGCGAACTTCACCTGCTGCCAGTCTGCTTCTGAATGCAGTTCAAGGTGTTGGTTATGATGTTTAAAGTCCTTAATAGCATAGGTCCAGGCTAGCTGTTGAACCTCCTCATCCTGCTAAGACAAACCTGTCCTACTTGTGCCAGCAGAGAGGGCCTATTTTGGATCCCATCAATCAAAGAACTCCAATTATCAGGAATCAGAAGAAGAGCTTTTTCTGCTGTAGCACCCACCCTTTGGAACATCTTACCCTCATCTCCTATCCTTCTGCAAGAGCTTGAAGACCTGGCTATGCTGGTTGGCCTGAGGACCAAATGCGGGAGTTCCAGACTGGAGGTTGCTGCAAGATTGATGGCAGGCTACATCTCCTTCCCCTTGCTCTCCACCCACCCATCTTTTTGGCTATCCTTTTGTTGTATTATTCTCATTATGTTCCTTTGTTATTATTTATTTTATTGTTCTATCATTTTACTTACGTTCTATTTGCACTCTTTTCCTTTTCTTCCTTTTTGTTACTGTAAGCTGCCTAGAGTAGCCCCAAGATAGGTGACAAATAAAATAAATAAATAAATAAATAAATGTGTGCGCTTATATAAGGATAAGACCAAAATCTATGTTTTTCCCATTTTATTCAGTTTCATGTATGTATAAAGACAATAGAGAAACTGTTCATATCTTGATTGCTTATTGTTCCTATTATATCATACTCTCTCTGCTCTTTGTTCTGGATGGGTACCAATTGGTAGCAGGAAGTAGCAAATTAGGAAGTCTGCATTGCATTATTCTTACAGATAGTACATATTTGTTTCAATTCTATAGCAGTTGCCCAAGAAATTCAAAGCAAGATAGGAATCTGCTAAGCAGCTTGGTATTTCAAATCCTGTAATCTTATGCAATATGTGAATATATTTCTATATTACCAAAGCAAATTTATACCTACTTGTAGGTATTACAAGAACAGAAAACAGTGAGTAAAGTATAGCTATTTTATTAACTATAAGAACTGGCACTTATAAACACAAACAGAAAGGGACTTGGGCATGTGTGTGAATAATACTGGTTTTCAAACATAAAAGGTTTGTCTTGGAGATCCTTATGCATAATCTTTTCTTTATAAATGTGTATATATGCATACTTGAATTGCTTTTTTTTAACAAAGCCCTTTTCTGTTTGATAAGAACAACTCTATTCCTCCATGCATGTAATCTTTCAATAGAAGTTAAAGATGACATCAAATAAGGGAGACTGAGTGGAAAAAGAAAAAAGAATATTAACAGTCTGATCCTGTGCATATTGAAATGGGAGTAATTTTTTTTCTACGATCAGTACAGCTTATCTCAAATTAATCTTCAGGGACAGACTTCAGGTGGTCAGGGTTTTGGGGAGAAATCTAGAAATCAGAACTTATAGGGAAGAATAAGAAAAAGTGCAGATTATTTAAAAAAATCTTTCACACACATTTGATAATCATACGAGGGATGTCCTGGCAGTTTCTCAGCCAAATACTAAGCAAGTCTGATCCTGCTTGGTCAATATGACTAATCAATAAGCAGGGATCACCAATGATTATGATGATTTAGAATTTCTAAAAAGCTGAAGATGTTTCACATGAAAAAGTAAGAAAAAGAGAAAAGGGAAGCAAGAACAAAGAGAGTGCTTATTTGCATCTGGGAGACGTAATGGTGGAAGAAAAGGAGAAGCAGCAGAAGGAGCAAACTTTAACAATAAATGGAATAATACGGTACATTGTGATCTAGTTTCATTTTTGACTTTAAAATGCAGCTTGTGGCATTAGAATGCCCATTTCATTCACATATAGACTTTTTGTTTGCAAGGTTTTCTTTCCACTGCTGAACCAGTCAACATTAATTCCCCTGTCTAGCTTCTTATTTGAAATGGTGTGGCAACGTTTTCACATCAGTGATTCAAAGGTTCTTTGCTTTATTTCACTTGTAAATTGACAAAAGCTGTGACATTCATGTTATACAGACTTACATGAATTTGCTGATTTCTTCAGTTTCTTCTGAAATGGACAAAAATTGCTTCTGACGATCAGGAAAATATTCATATGGATTGACACAGACCAACTACATATTCCATACTAGTACCTATTAGATTTCCATATTGGCAGAAATGACTACTGAGGCATTTCTGATTCTTGAAGAGACACATTTTTAAAAAAATACCCTACGTTTGCTTTTGGTGAACTGATGCAAATTATCTGATCAATGAGTTAGAGATTGATTATTATAAAATGTGACAACTATATGATTTCAGAAATAGCTACTGAACAGGTGTTACTGAATAACTACCTGTCACTATTAGTTGAAAGCCAGAAAAATCTTAAATGTACGTGAGAGCAGATCAATTATTCAAAACCTTTTCCTGGATAGTTTCAAACACTCTAATGCGAGCAGAACACATCTTGTTGCATGCATGAGAAAGTCACATCCCCAAAGATAGCAAGCCAGACTCCAATAATTATAATAAAGCTAGGCTGAAATAATTGGGCCAAAGTATAATATGGAACTTCTGTTGCAAGATGTAGCAAGTCTAAAAGAAGAACTATCCATGACAGAGAGCATGAGAGAAGAAGCAACTGCAAAATATGCTGGAATGAAGAAAATGTGATACAGTAAAGAAGATGTAAGTACAACCAATTCATTTATTTTTTACTCCATGTCTTGAAGGTCATGAAGTGAACATGATGCAAGATAAATTCAAAAAAGGAAAAAGGCCTTTCGTTTCATGGTGTGGACTTCAATGCTGCATATGCAAAGAGATAGAACTAAGAAGGAATAAAAAAGCTTTGGGATCTGAACCGATTTTTTTCCAATACACTAGATTGGACAATAGTCATTTTGAAGGCATGGTGAGTACAGTGTGTTCCTGTGAATGTGTTTGAGGAGTGTAATTTTCCTTTGCCTTCATAAAGAAACTCTCTCAGATATTGGAAAAATACGATCATAACAATAGCATATTTGCACCTTTGTTTGGATTACTACAGACCTTGCCTAGACTAAAACCATTAAGTATTGTCTCCAATCATCCAAAGCTGTCCATTATAAAAATATTCAAAACCTTAGAGGATGAAAATGCAGGAATGTTCTTTACAATATTTGAGAGAATTGTCTCTGCTTGGCCAGGATAAGAGAATGGCAAGGCTTGCTCCGATTTCACAAGGCAAGACCTTGGGGACATATTCTGCTCTCCCACAGACACAGTACATTATGACAAGGTCAAATAAATGTTCCTTTATAGTTGTGCAATGATTGATCTATAAGATAGCACATCATTTCTCATATACTGGTACATGTCCTTTTAAGGCAAGCATGGTTTTGTAGGAGTTCTTCAACAAATAACAACAGTAGTCAACTTGGGTCCTAAATGATAGTTCAGCAAATAGTTCAAGCATTGAAAAATCATCAACAAAACATAATAGTTACAGAGGAAAGCAATAGGAATACTGTATATGAAAACATGTCTATTTTTAACTTTGAAATATTGGGGATATGTTAGAATTAAGGAAAAAACAATTACAAATAAAAAGAGGTCATGTTAATTCATTAGTAATTCTCTCTTTCCCTCTCCACACACACAAATAGGGAGAGAAAGAAAAAGAGACAGACAAAGACAGAGACACACACACACACACAGGGAATGAGAGAATATACATTACATAAAGCATTCATTATGACAGCATATTACCTATAGGAAAACAACTTATTTTTCCCCAAACCAGGATTCGGAAGCTATAAAGACATTTGGACTCAAAATAGAAAAGCATAAGGGATGATTAAATATTTCTCAATCCATATGTGTTTTTTTATAAATAGAAATTATCTCAATAATATAGAAATTATACTGAGGCACTACAAAATGGTTACTCCATACATGGCTATAGTATCTAGGAAAGGAATGATTCATTTGCTTATTTTCTTGCACAACTGCAAGTAAACCATTTCTTTAAGCTTTTCAGGAGGTAATTTCCCAAACTACTAAGAGGTAAATCCCTTTAGGCTTGTTTTAAGTCTGGGCTTGGCTAACCAAGCTATTCTCCTAAACAGTTGGAGAATAGTTTGGTTATTCCCAAGCTTAACAGCAAGCCCTATTCAGAACCCACTGTGGTTCTAATGTCAGTGATGATGGTAGCTGAAGTGTCCCATTCAATGATTTACAGCTAGGACTAAGTGAAAGGCAATGAAGGTAATGGAGAAAACACAATTAAGTCAAGTCTGGGACTTACAAAGCTTTCCAAGCTCTGCATCAGCAAGCAGGGTCTACCACAATCTCCTGTAGACACACACATACATATATACACAAAGATAATTTCCCAGTGCTATAAACAGAACAGTAGGATGGCTGAAGGTTATAGGATAGCTGTAGCTGCATTTTTATCAAACCACTTTGCTGCTTGCCTCCCTCCCTCCCTCACCTGCCACTCCCTACCTTATGGTAAGTTGGGGAGGCTCACTACAGAAGACACTTTGTCCAGGGCCCCATTAAATCTGCAGCTGCTCCTGTTAACCTCGGTTTATTGCCCATATTATGTGTCTTACATGACTGATATGATATAGTTAATTCATTTGCTATGTTATTCCCCAATTAGTAATCAAACTAAGAAAAAAAAGATATATTTAGAGAAATTTACTCAAGTATGTTTGCTAAATATCTGAAATAAATCTATTTCATTTGTTCTATTATGTTTTTCTCAAAGTATTTAATTGCAATGTGATTTTGCATAAGCCAATGTTCTCTGTTAATATTCAAAAGAAAGCTTTGGAGTAGTCAGAATTAATACAAGAGCTTCAAGATGTTTTCTTCTCTTTTTAAAGTACCTATTGGGTCTCCCCCCTCCCACGTATACTTTAGTACTGACTATGGCAATGTTATGTAGCTCCCATAGTTGAGACTCAAAAGGGGGAAAATGCTAAAAGACCTTATATCAAATGCAACATATTCCCATTTATAAAAAAACAAAATATCTACAGTATGAAGTCACTTCATATCATCTATCACTTCTGTCATCCTTTTCTTAAGATTTCTAACCTCTCCAACTTGCTCCTCTTATTACACACCATATGATTTATGAGTTCTGCTAGTAAGAGAGACAGCTGTGAGATTAGTACTGTAACCTATCCCAAATCACCTTAGGAGCAATTGCTTCTGAAATATGCTGTCCCATAGAAATAAAATGATGTCACATTTTTGTGGTTCTGACACATACTTTAAAAGTATTTCATGCAAACGCCTGAAAAATGAAAACATCAGTAATTAACTGAAGGGCACATTAAAAGTTATGTTAATTGGTGGGCTAGTGACAGCTTTTCACTGGAGCACTGATAAAGAGAAATTCTAAGGCATGAGACAGGAATCCTTACAGAACTTAATTCCTACAGAGCTTAAGCTATTTATATAGGCCATATACAATTGTTAGTCTAGCTTTTTCTTGTTTTGGGTATAAGATGGGGAATGCTAATCTCTTCTGAGAAGATGGTCAGTCTTTGGTTTTGTTTACATATTATTTACTAGACACCTTATAATTGTGGATAAAATCCAATGTTAAGGATTTTAATTTAAATAGTAAAATCTAGAAAAGAAAGAAGCAAAGAAAAATACAGTAAAGATAGAACACACGCACGCACATGCACATACATACCCCTGAGGTTGGTAAAATCAGGATCCAGATTGTTGGAGACATTATGCTAACTCCATAAATTGCTTAGAGAGGATTGTAAAGTACCATGGAGTAGTATATAAATCTAAGTGCTATTGCTATTGCTGTGTGTATTTGAATTTTTGTAACTCTTCATCTTCTCTTATTTTACAGCAGATGATATCTCATCCTATATCTCATATTTTATCTATAAACAAATCCATAATGCATCTTCTTTTTAATGCAGGGTCAGCATAATTCCATTGGGGTTACCATATGTAAATAACATATTTTATTTTAGCCTTGATCAAATAAATCAACTTTATATTCCTTGTTTTTACTTAGGAAATTACTTATTGATACTAACATCAGCAATGAAAAATGCAAATGCAAAGATAGGTATTAAGTTGTGGGAAAAGTAGGAAAGTACCAAATTAATGACTAGGTACAAAATATTATATTGTTATATTGAAGAGGTTGATAAACTGCTTTAAGTGAGTTCATTCTACCATGAATAAAGACTTAGCTGCGCCATGTTAGTCTAGATAGCTTTTATTGAAATTGAGTCAGAAACACTCATACTCAAAGGGATCACAGTATAAAATTGTGTAAGTTGAATAAATAAATAGTTGACAAAATATGCATAGTTCACTGAATTCTTTGAAAGTTTAGCACCTATAATTGTAAAGTGTAGTTGGACATACTTAATGAATACTATGTTTGAAAGATTTCAAGTAACTTCTTGGATTCAGTTGAAACTTAGTGATATTCACATTTTCAGGGAACATTTTTAGGGAAAAGAAACTAATAATTATAAATTGAATTTTGAAGTTGTCCATCTTCATCCCACTCTATTTTTTCTGGTACTTTGATAATGTAGTTTTATGATCTTTGAAAATAGATTTACAAATCCTCATGAAACATTAACTTTATTTTTCCATAGGATTGCACAGGAAAAATATTAATATTGAAAGTAAAACTTGCCCACTTTTGCATATAACTAAATCTTCACAGTTAGCCATGTAGTAGAAAATCTTATTGTATAAATTGGCAAAAGACAAAATGGAAAAACACATATGATTCTGATTAGTAATGATTCAATCACAGCAGCCCATTATAGATTTTATATAATGAAAAGCTTAGCTGCACTGATGCTCACTGCAAATGTATGTTGATAGAATCACAGTGTCAGACAAGATACATTTTCTGGTTGAGAATATAATTATCAAGCTGATGAAGCAGCAGGGAAGATGGACAATATCTAGCCAAATGCTATCATAATTCATTACCATAGTCATGAAAAGGGAATAATGTGTAAAGAGATATTTGAGGATGTAGGACAAAGAAAACAACTGGGAATGCACAAACATCAAAGAAAAATTATAACAAAGTTATGTCTGTTAGAGTTAAAAAAAAATCTGTTGCCAGACATTAGAAATAAAGTTGTGTCATAATTCAGCTGGAAAAAGTCATTAATATTTTCAAAGAATAAATATGTATTACCGTAGTTTTCAGAGTATAAGACACACCTGAATATAAGATGCACCTTAGTTTTGGGGGAGGAAAATAGGGAAAAAAATCTGCCTACCAGATATTCATCTGGCTAGGGTCCTTAATCTGGTCAGCTTCAGGACATTATTTTATCCCCTGGTTAGGACTGGAAAAAAGCACATGAAAAAAGCTTGCAAAGCCCGGAAGATCATTAGCATAGTTAGGTCTGAAAAAAAAGCTTCTTCGGAGGGAGAGGCAATGAAAAAAGCCTGCAAAGATCGCTTCACTCTTCACTCGCCTTGTTAGGTCCGAAAAAAAGCTTTGAAAAAGCTACATTCAGAGTATAAGACGCACCCAAATTATCAGCCTCTTTTTTGGGTGGGGGGGAGTGTGTCATATTCCGAAAAATATGGTATATAGTTTTCAAACCAGAAATTTCCTGCAGCTTTAGAAGAAAATTAATTTATAATTATTTAGAAGCAAGTAAGTTACAGAAGTGGAAAATTTTGAAAACAGTTTATCATATTTCATTTTTTATGAGTCTGTAGAAATTGACAGGCATCTTTTCATACTATTTCATAAACAGAGGACTGTGCTTTTTTTGAAAAATAAAATCAAGATATAAAGAAAGTTTTACTCTATAGGAAAAAAGTTGTACATTCTTTATAAATGGCATATTAAAAGTTTGGTGGCCCTTTTAAATTGCTAGCACTAAATATTTGCAACAGCTGCAATTAAATAATCATTTTTTAGTCAGTTTTTAAAATCTATTTACCTACATCTTGCCCAGTTTGAAAATACCAAATCATAGATTTTGTTGAATGAAGAACTGAAGAAAACAGGGTTTTTCCTGGAAATCTTTTGGAGCATCATAATTCAAAAGAAACGGTGGATACCAGATTCTTTCTCCCAATAATTATTTATTGTAAAAAGACAATTGTGGCATACTTTTTTTGGATATTTCATTAGTATAGAAAGGGTATTTTTTCTTATTTTTATCTTCAAAACAAACTTTTGAGGTAAGCCAAATAAGTCAGGAGTAAGTAAAATTAGTGTCTGTCTATATCAGAAAATTTGTATTTTCCATTTATATCAGGCTTTATTTTCCTTTTAAAAAATCTGTTAAAGCTCACAAATGTGTTTAGGAAATATTAAACAGAAAAATGATAATATTTGTGATGATAACCAATTAGTGTAGCTAAGAATTTTAAAAGAAAATAAATGCATATTTAAACAAATAAATTAAGAAATAAAAAGAGATTAAGCTGTATATGGCCATCAATTCTGATTGGTGTGTGAAAACTGTTTGCCCTAAATCTTTGAGGTATGTATAGTTATTCTATAATTTCTTCTAGGGAAAGGCAAAAGTGTAGGATGGATTTTAAAAGGTGATTCTGTGCAAGTGCTGAATTTATCCATGGGTATTAAGAAAAATTAGAAAAAATTAACCTGAATAATAAACCTTCAGTTTGCTTGCATGCTAATTAAAGGAAAAGTTGAATTTCTGGAGTAAATCAAAGAAAAAAAAGGTTAATACATAAATATTATTTTATTCTATTAATATCTTATCTAAGATTTATTTTTAAAGCATTGTGAATATATTTTAATGTTTACTATATTTAGGCCAACACTTCCATTTTTGTAATACTAAATATACATAGTTCAGCACTGAACTTTCCTTTTGATAATCAGTAATTCACACACTTGTATTATTGAAGCAGTATTATTGAACTTTCTGCCATCAGTTAAAAGATTATTGTTAAATCTAATTCAAAGAATCTAACCTTTTACATATTTCCAGTTTGTCTCTTTATATAGCCATATTATTTTAAAGATGTCTTTAAAAATACATCCTTTCTTTTATGAATTTCTAGAAACACAGGTGTTTAACAGGGTAAAAACTATACCAATGGACTAGAAAAGCACCAGTTATTGCAAAATAGAAATGTTCTGAATCAATACTATTGCTGAAACCATTGAAGTTCTGACATGCCAAGGTGCACAAGATTTCCACAAAGACCTCTTGATATGTTCATTAAATCACATTTACTTCATCCCATTCTCCAAAACAATAACATTAGGCAAACTTGCCTTGTTACAGTGCTTCTATGAATATTCGTCTCTTTCAAATAAAATAAAAATAATTAAATCCTCTTTGCAAGGATTTTACAAGGGCTATGATTTTTAAACTTTATCATTTTAACATGGAACAAAGAGGAAAGACAAACTACAGCATTAAACTGACCACAATGAACAATACGTAGCATAATCAGTTTTTCTATTACACTGCTAACTAGTTCATAAAGAAAAAGCAAATATAGGTCAGAGATTCAACCTAGTAAATCTGAGGTCGCACTGGCTTTCCAACAGGGATCAGAGCTTTGTTGTTGTTATTGTTGTTGGTTGTCTCCTAAGCTTCAGAAATAAATTGTACAAACACTCTGTAATGATAAGTTTTTTATATATCTCCCAAAAGTAGATTTGTATCTTTCAACTGTACTATTTTAATAACAGTGCATTAATCATATGAATATTGAACTAAAGCAGGACAATAGTGGAACAAGACCATACTCTATGAGTAAGCATGCTCAGTTTAATAATATTACATGACTGATTGCATATATGGTGCATATGTGATGCCTGATAATTATCTTGGAATATCTTACAAAATCCTTGTTTTCAATAAGGATAGAATTGATACCAGGGTACCTGTATCAATTCTCTATGTACTAAAGTGAAGAGGAAGGCCAAAAGAGCATTGTTCCAAGTTCAGTTATGTCACACTGCTCACTTCTCTACAGGACCACATAGTATGACGCTATTTGAAAACAGGAGAAAAAGTGAGACTGCTCTGGAAAGAAAGGACAATAACACTGCAGGAAGTTCCCTGATTATGGACTCCAGCACAAGTCTGAAAACTTGGAAGAATAAATTTTTGGTCCTGGTAACCAATTCAGATTGGAACCTGCAGCTTTATATTGGGACATACCATATTTTTCTGACTATAAGACGCTACTTTTTACCCCCAAAAAGAGGGTGAAAACTTGGGTGCGTCTTATA
>JANHFT010006132.1:84962-96142 GCA_032467955.1 Pseudoxenodon macrops | reverse complement strand
ACTATTTTTAATATATTGTAAACAGGGATGTCTATTGCTGGTCAATGACCGTAATAATAAAGTTATTCTTATTCTTACTCACTGAAAGTTATTTCTTATATTTAAGATCTAAATCTTTTCTTTTCTGCTTTGAATCCATATGATCTTAAGAGGAACAAAAAGAAGAGAATTTTGTAGAAGATTTCTATCCCCTAGAGAAAGCATAAACAATTTCTTCAACTTTTTCCCCATAATATTTGATCTCCAGCTATGTCACATGCAGCTTCTTCCTCTTCGGGCATTATTATTCCTGTTTGTCAATAGTTTTTTAAAGCCCTAGTGCACAGAAGTGGATACAGTATTCTATATCCAACAATAATATAGGATAGTACTACATTAGCTTTTTAAGCCACTTCTTATTATATAGTGCTGCATTAGTAGTGATAGTCATTGTTGATGTGACAAGTATTACTAATCAATGATTTCATTCATAGCTTACATTTTTGGCATTGCACAATGAGTTGGAGTATATCACCTTTGATGATTTCTGTAACCACAGAAATAAAGCTAATTGCCATTGATTTACAAACAAGCATTATCTAGCAAAAATTTCTGAAAGCATATTGGCAGCAATTAAAACAATGTACTAGCACTATCTTTTCCTAGGCAAAAATACTGAAAATACACATATTTACAAAAGATACCCTATATTTTATACCACCATATTCCACAAAGATTCATTGCAGATTTCTATTTCAAACAGATAAAATTGGGAATGATACATCACTGTAACATAATACATTGTTTTAAACCATCAATTTACTATACAAACCCATATTTCAACTTCATCAGCATCACTATTATACATTGCAAGGACCCGTCATCCATTCTAAATAATTTAGATTATTTATCTAAAGTAAGAGTTAAGGCACTACGATAGAAAGCAGTTCCACAGAACTGGTACCATTAAAAAAAAAGTTATGATCTCTTCCTATCTATCTAGCAGTAGTTGTGAATTCAGGAGGATTCTATGTTATGGATGTTAACACCTCCAGAGTTACCATTGGAGTAGACAGAATGCTAGATGGTTTCTTAGTATTGTAAGTATTCAGGGTTTTTTTCATGTACAAATTTACAGCCTGGTCAGGACCATCACATAATTGGCTCTGCCTGCAATTGACATGCATATCTGATTGTAATCAGCATAATAATGATACCTCACCCCAAACTGACATGATTTTTCCCAGCAGCTTCATGTCAATAGTGAATTGTAGGGAAAAGAGGGAGGAATCTCATATTGGATTAGCCAAGAGGTGGACCTGTCCTCCAAAAATGAGGTCCAAAAAGAACCAGAAACACTATCGCACGCTGCATCCCATGGTAGCCCAGAAGGATGCAGTGAAAGACCTACTAAATACAAGTTAAACATTGATAGATTCCAGAAAGCTATGTTGTCCTTTTCTAGTACTCTTGTTAACTCATCTACAAGCTTTCCTAATGTGATTTCCATCCCAAGCCTAAGCTTTAATTCCAAATGAAACGCGGCTCTAAAGTAGATAATCTACTTTTTAAGGCTGCTTGCCATTGAAGTCACATTCTATTATCAATATTATCTAAAGGGAAGAATATAATTTATTCCTTTAAAATTGCTTTAATAATGCATCTATGTATCACTTTAGCAATAGTAAAAAAAGGGAAAAGAGAAGTTAAGTAAGAGAAAAAAACTACTTCTAAGACATCGTTTTTCATCCTCATCTACAATCTAGAGGGACATGAAATCATTTCTCCTTATGTCTTCAGTTCTCCAAGTAAAGCTGAATGTTAGAACTGAAATCTCTAACCTTTTATTATCAATAAATGCCATCTAGCTGAAAGATAATTCTTTATATGGAATATTTTTTTCCAGTAAGGCTTACATTAATTTAATTTCTCTTCTATAGAATTGCATGGAAAGGAGTTGATCCCTGAATGTGTGATTCAAGGCAATGGGAAAAACCAGCCATTTTTGAACGTTAATACTTTGAATGCTCCAAAGTTTAAACCTCCTGCTTTTATTCGCATTGTTGTGAATTACATTCTTTTTTTTAAAGTAATAAAACATCTTTCTTTTCTTTCTAGAATATGTTGCCTTAGCCTGATTCTTAATTCTATTGATGATCCTCATTTTGAGCAACTAATGTTACAAATCATCATTGCTGCCTAACACCCCAGCACAAATCCAGGCTTACTGACTTGGGAATTCAATGAATATTAGGACCACCATTCAGAAAAGCTTGCTACATAGTCTTCCTGTAAATAAGGCTGGTTTTAGGCAGTTTTCCTTTAAGTTCTCAGCAAAGCGCTCTCTAGGTCTGCAAGGTTAAATCATTGTGAGCTACAGCCTAAAGATAAATATTAACTTCACTTCAGGGAAAAGAAATAGACAGAAGTTTAGAGGCTATATGTAACAAGCACAAATTTCTTCCTGGTTGAAGAGAACTACGCATCCTGTTTGTTTCCTCAGCATGAATTCAAACAAGCATTACTTCAGAATCCAGATCTTTTAGTAATCTGACTTTTTGAAAAGTGTAATATTTAGTATGTTTGTAACTCTTAAAAAGAACCCAAGAGAAATAGATACAGGATAAAATCAGAACAATATGCTCCTAAAAATTAATTGTATATCTAAATCTTTAGCTTCACTGAAATGCTATAAAGAATATTACTTCTTCCTTATTGAACTAGATCAGTTTTTGTTATTCACCATGTCATCCATTTTAAACCAAAAGTAAGCAAAATGAAAACAGTCAGAAAATATTTTAAATTATGGTTTAACTATCTGTAGTGCTTGAATCATATGCACCTCTGAATCTAATTAAAAACATAAAATATATATTCTTAATTGAGTTCAATTCCATGGGCCCCTCTATAAAATATTTTCCTTTTTTGGAAATGATATATAAGTGTTTTGCAGTGCCTTTTGATTTGAGATGATTTTTTAAATTTTGCTGTGGTCTACTATCCAAGTATAAATTAGACTTAACACTGCTTAGCTTTTGATGTGTTACAAGAATGAACATGTGTGTGTGAAAAGATTGAAAAAATCTTTGATTCCAATGTGAAAAATAAGAAATTTGGCAAAAGTCATGTATTGCTTTCCTAGCAATCATGTGTAGAGAGAAAAAGGATGACCAAAAAGAAAAGAAAACAAAGATCAGGCAACAAAATAGAAGATGGTTGTCAAAGGGGGGGGGGAAAGACAGATCCCAAGAGATTATTTTTAGCAAAATGTGAAGGGACTTACCACCCTGGAAGCCACAGCAATCCCCCCTCAGTCAAAATCAGTCTTGCAATCCTTTGCTATGAGGCCAGCATTCTGCCACCTCTGTTGACATTTGTCATTCACTTGCTGCTGTTGCTGATAAGGCATGCCTGGCTTGGCCCTCTGCTGGTTACACAGGACACCATCTTTCCCAAGTCTTGCAATTAAGCTACTATGTGTGATCTGGAGAGAACAGTCTTGTGTGGCCATCACCTGTTTCATAAAGGGCCAAGCCATGCATGCAAGGTCAGCAGATAGAGAAACAAGATGGTGAAAGTCAGCTAGGGATCAGGAGTGTAGAATGCCCAGGGCCAAAAAGGCATAGATGGAGGGGATGGGGAAGTTGAAGCACTCTTGCGGTTATAAGTGAAACAGACTGCCAATCACCTGAATTTTGATCACATTATGGTAGGGCAACTGCAACAGCCATAGTTTCAGAGCCAGTCATAAGTCTCTGTCTTTAGCACCACCAAAACTTAAACATTCAATGAACAAATGTTTGTAAGTTGCCTGTATTCAAAAGCATTTTTCGATATTCAAATGTATAAAACTTCACAAGATGACTATAAATGGACTTTCACTTTCTGCTCTACCTAAAAATTGATCTAGCCATTCACAAACCTTTTTAAAGCTTATTCTTGATCCTCATTTCTTTCTCTCAGCGGTTTTTTGATCTAACTGAAATTTCCATTGTTGTTGTTTTTTCTTACTTTTTTTGACACAGAGAAATAAGGCGCTTTTGTCCAATTTCCTATTACTCAATCATTCTCAGAACAGTTTGAACCTGTGATTGTTTTAATATCTATCATCCTTGAAATACTGGGAACATTGTGTGCCAATCAGTCGCATCTTGCATCTGACCATTACAAGAATGCAAAAGCTATCTAATTAGTATCTCACTATCCTGATCTACTGCTGGTTCTGGAGTAAGTAAAAAGCTCTTTAATCTCATAGGCTATAGAAGGAAATTAACATCTATCCATTCATATGTTCAATACTTGCTGCATGAATCTTCTGGTCATTTGCAAAATATAAAAATAAAAACAAACAAATCTGGTTGATATAATGGCAAGCTTTTTGACCTTAATATTTTTTCTTCTTTTCTAAAAATGGTATGAAGGTGAAATGAAAAAGTTATCAGCATTTATATACTTCTTTGTTGCACCAGATATTTTTCCTAAAGCTGTAGCTATTGTTGCACATTGCTATAAATGTTGGAGAAAGGGAACTGTATTCTGGAAGTTATCTATAAACCAATAGCAAAGCATGATGCCCTGGGTGAATGTAATAGCAGGTAAGGTAAGCAAAAGATCCCATCAATGAAAAAACATAGTACCCTCCCAATAAGCTTTGGACAATTGCAATGTTGCAAACAAAACTAAGTTTTCAAATAAACCGGAAAAAAGTCAGAAATAAGGCTAAGCAACTCCTTAAAACAGTAAGCATGAAGCACAAAATTTAGCAACTTCTGCTAAATTCCTACGTAATGTGCTCTGATATTTATATTATCCTTCACTGGATCTAGAGATAAGATATTCTCTCTTTTAGGTATGTCTTAGCCATTCAGAAGCTAATAAAGATGCAGCCATTGACAACCAACATGCCATAGGCTTGAATCAATTGAAGCTAAGATATTTTGACAAGAAAAAAAGTTTATTCATAAGAGTAACATCTTTACTCTGGATGGTTAAATTGCAGCGCAACTATTACTTGTAATATGCTTCTTCTGAATATATATCAAGATACAATCCATTGTGAACAAGATAGAATTATATATCATTTTAGATTTGTGTGGAGTCAATCCTGAAATACCAGCACTATATTACAGAATTAAAAATGACTGCATAGTTCCTCAAAAGTGAAATACTTATATTATTTATAATTCATTTATATTTATTCCATAATAAATGATTATATTTATATGAATGCATTGTGTAAGACAGTTACTAATTAGCCTGGAAAATTGTTTATCCATAAACTTCAAGTTTAAAAAACACATCAATTCTTCGATAAAATTAGAAACAGCTTCAAAGAAAACCTAATTCAATTTTCAGTTACTAAGCACCGAATCTCACCATATTGATATTTAATACCCATATACGTTATATTATACATTAATTGAAAATAAAAGTCACAAGAGCCACTTTTATCTTTGTTCCTGTTAGACATAACCCAAGTTCTGATATTCTGCTGTTTATTACTTTTGCCCATTTTGTCTGGAAAGAAGAAGAAAAAATGCATGGCTTGCAGCCAAACTCATTTTCCACTTGTTTAATTACTTTTCCTTGTTACTACTCTGCAACCCTATGTAAATTTGAGTACATGTACTGAAAATAAAATAAGGTTCTGGGGGATAAGACAATATCTAAGGTAACCTCTCTATTGCATGCTATCTTCCACTCATCCTTGGGACACAGTGTTGTGTTGAACCGAGCAACAGATAAAACAGTTAAGTAGGAGGGGAAGGAATTAGATACAAAAGCATTCTAAGACTAGCTATTAAATAGTACAGTATACAGTAAATATATAGATTACTTGAGTTTAGGAAATACTTCCATTTCATAATAAGGAATGTCCATTACCATATTATTATTTCAGTTACTTTTTCGAAGAAATGTTTTTAGGTTGAATAGAGAAAGTAGTAGAATTTAAACCTTGCAATTTATCAACCATATGAAGCAAAATGCCAGATTCATTTTTGGTAGAATTCATGCCTGGTTTCTTTTACATTTCTGTACCTCACTTCTTGTAAAAACAAAAGCACACCTAGGGTCTGAATAATTAATGCTAGTAAATAATATAACAATTGAAAAGTGAATACATTAGTGTGCTTGGCAAAAAATGGCAACTCATTCACAGTGCCTCAAGCTCTTTAAAATTAAGTAACTGATTCACCACTACTCATGGAATTTGGGAAAAATATATTTTGTCAGATGACATGAACAGGTCAGGAAAATGGGATGAGGGCACACAGCAAAAGTATTTGGGATATTTAGAGACCTTAGAATAATTAAAGTGAAGTTATGATGAAAAATCAGTTCTTAGATGTGTATTTGTTTTTAATTCACAATTAAGCAAACACACGGCAAAGGACTAAATAGAAAACTAAATGTTTTATCACAGTGATTTCATTCATTCTGAAAAGTGCTCATTGATAGAATTAGTAAAGCAAACATGAGTGATAAGTGGTCCTGAGTATGGGATAGACCATTCTGACAGTGTCAAGAAGAAATGAAGGAAACAAGACTGAAAGTAGAATATCTGAAAAGCATTAAAAATAGATCAATATCCAACCTGAATTCATAGAATATATAAGTAATAAAATATTAATGGGCATGTTAGTTGGGAGAGAAAGAGTAGGGAGAGATATTGTAGTGGAAACCATGTACGTGTTTAAGTGAAACAAGGCTGTCGTGAGAAAAAAGCATATAAGAAAAATTAGAACAAGAGGAGTACACACAGACACAGATTAAGATACATACATGTATATGTGTATATAATATGTTTACTTAGAAAAAATAGTTGCAAAGAAAAGAAAATAAGCAAAAAGTGAAAACAAAAAGACAGAGTAAAAGCAAAACAGTTTTGATTGATATATAGCATTGTTTGGAAGAAGATTTAAAAGAGCTAAAGAAAAAACTGCAAGAAGAGTGAATAGAAATAAAAATACAAAAGTGCCAAAATGATCTGTGATGAAACCAAAATGAGTAAATGCTGGATTGCAATAGCACAACCATGAGATTATATTATAATTAAGTAAACTATTACATTTTGCTAAATATTTTGTAAAATTTTGATATTTAAATGTGTTATTTCTTCAACCTCATCAACTCAGCAATGTTCTCTCTGTGTCCATATTTATAGAGGTAGTCCTTGACTTATGGTCACAATTGGGCCTGAACTTCTGTTGCTAAGTGATGTGGTTGTTAAGTAATTGTGCTGTTTTACAAATTTTACCATTCAGCAAAACAATTATTAAGCGAGTGACACAGTTGTTAAGCGACTGATTGTCAGGAGTCCCCTGGGAAGGTCACAGAGGGTGATAATGTGACCCTGGGAAACTCCAGTTGTCATAAATTCATGCCAGCTGCCCAGTGCCTGAATTTTGATCACATAAGCGCACTAGCGTGCCTATGGTCCCTGTCCTAATATTCCCTTTTATTCATATCCATTTCATGTATTCATAATCATGTTTACACTTATATCTGTTATCTAATACATGCTTGACAGAATAAATAAATAAAAATAAATAACATTGAAGATGCTGGAACAGTCGTGAGTGCAGAGATCGGTCACTTTTTTCAGTGCTGTTATACTTCAAATGGTTGTTAAATAAATAATTACAGGTTGAGCACTACCTGCACACCCCTTTTCTCTCTTGTACCCACATCCAAACATAGTTATACATGTGTGCTTCAATGTCTCAATTTTATCCTCCAAAATAATCATTATTTGTGCCAAACTGTTAAAGGGTAATCCAATTTATTAAATCAGAATCTGGTTTTGCACCTTGAAAAAGTGACAGACACAAAACTTACCATCTGACAATGTCAGGTTCTTGGATTAGTAGAAATGTCTTGTTAAAATACCAGCTGGTTTCAAGGCACATAATATACTGCAAAAAAACTGACAGTTCAAAATGGGAAAAGATTTTAAAAATCTGAGAAGAATTAATACAGATTGTCACAAGAGTTAAAGATCACTCTTTTCCCCTACTTGTGTCCTGTTTTGCAGCTCTCAGATCTCTCAAGGGAAAAGTTATAGTTATTTACAACTGGTTTTAGCAATAATATAGACACACAAAACACAGCAAAAAGGATATACAATTTGTTAACCAATCTCATGATAAAAGGAAGAAAAGTAATGCCAAACACTGCAGAGAGTGTTAGAATACTGTCAAATGAAACCTCCAGTCTGAATTTTATAAACCTGTAAACTGTAGTCATGTAAAAATCTACAATAATAAAATGAAAAGTAATTTTTCCCTTTAAAAAATATTACATTCCTGCTGGGTGAACAAGGAACAAATAGATGAAATAAATGCAAATAACCTTAATAATAAATCAATAAAACCAACCTAAAGCTATGCAAGATCAAGACATCAAACTTATAAATAAAATATTTTACCCTAAATAAAGAGAGTGAAAATTTAATTATGGTGTTTGTCATATTAAGGCTGCTTTGTTCATATGAACACACACTGTCAAGCAATGCTTTTAAAGCTTTTGCACAAACCTATTATAATCTTATACCACCTAGTAGGACTGGATTTTTATCATCCTTCTCATCTGTCCTATTTCCCATTTTCTTAGATTCTTATGATTGTAACTTGTTGTTGTATCTCATGATTTGTTGATTGCTTTTATTTAGTATCCTATTATGATTTATGTTGATTGCTTATTTAGTATCCTATGACTGAGTGTTCTATCTTTTGATTTATTGTATTTTATGATCATGATTTATCATTTGTTGCTTGTATGTACACTGAGAGCTTATGCACCAGAGACAGATTCCTTGTGTGTGTCCAATCACGCTTGGCCAATAAAGAACTCTATTCTATTCTATTCTATTCTATTCTATTCTATTCAATGGGACATTTTCTGTTTCAGACTTGCAAGATTCCAGTAGATCAACTAAGAAACACAGCAAGATAAACTAATTATACTTTATTATCAAGCTGCATTAACAGGTTTTGCAAATATGGAAATATAAATCTCCCACTGTCTCTTTTTACCACCAGATAGGTTAGGGAGAATCCTTTCTACTTTCTTTCTCAACCAATTATTCAGTTGTATACTCAGTCCTCTCCTTTTTATGTCATTCCCTAGGCAATATCTGTTTCCCCTGTCTTCCAAAGGTGATTTTCAGGTTCCATTACACATTCTTTGCCACAAATAAAATTGGTTTCCAAATGCAGCTCAGAACTGTTACTCTCAAAACCCTGTATGACTTAGCATCGAGAAACTTTCAGGGTCCATCTTTTCCAACCAGTATCAACACAACCAATACATGTGTCCAGGGGTTTGCACATGCACAGAGGGTTATTTTTTAGGTAATTTAAACACGGAAGAATGATTTCCTGCCGGAAGACCAGTTTGGGGGAGTGGCCAGCTGGCCGTTGCTGCCGATTCAGTGAGTGAGAGCAAATTGGTTCTATAGAACCGATCCAAACCAGCAGCAACCCACCACTGCATGTGTCTCAGGAGAAAGTAGTACCCTATTTCACCAAGTACATATGGTTGAGATTCAATAGCACCATTTTTCAGTAGTAGCACTTGTATAATGGAATAGTCTCCTCTTGTAAATTAGTCTGGTCTCTTTATTGCTAGCCTTCTGAAAATTGTTGAAAATTTAACTGTTCAAAGAATTTCTGCCACTGATGGGAAGCTTGTGATGGATTCTTAGTTACTACTTTTTATCTTTTTATGTGTTTATTTTAGTTCTTATTTTAGTAGGATCTGCTTAATTTATGCTCTTAATTATTGTAAAAAAATTATATGTGACACCAGTGATCATTACTATAAACTAACAAAAGTTTGGTTGATTGCAATAGGTATAAATTTGATAAATGAATTAATTAAAAGAGCTCAAGAGCTATGGCTTACCTGCATCTAGAACATAAATATTTGGACTAAGAACAGCCATGGCACAAGACATTGTTTTACAATTATTTTATAATTCGGATGTGATTTTAAAATTAAAATAAAGGGTTATATTCATACATGATAATACTGTCCAAAAGCAACAATATGATTCTATATACCTAACTATATTATATATTTTATTATGAAAATACAATTTAAATATAAGATAATAAATCAATGCAAAACCTTTAAAAGCCATGTTTTATGAGCAAAGCAGCCTTCACATGACAAAAGCCATAATTAAATTTTCACTCTTTTTATTTAGGATACCTCTAATGAAAATGAATAAATATGTTTGATGTCTTGATCTTGCATAGATTTAGGTTGATTATATTGATTTGTTAGTAAAGTTATTTGAGAATGGGGAGGGGGGGAGGAGCAGAAGGGGAAGAAATAGTTATGTTTTAACAGTTTGGCACTGTGTATGTTCTGACAATTTAGGATTATTTTGGAAGAGAAAATTGTGAAGCTGTTGTATAATTGTACAATTAGGTTGTATATGAGTGCAAGAGAGAAAAAGTAGTGCACAGGTAGTCCTCAACATATAACCATTCATTTAACAACCATTAACGATTATGATTACACAATTTTCATTTGTGATGATCCCAGCTGCTCTGCCACCAAAATTTGGGTAGTTGGCAACTGGCGTGCATTTACAGGGTCTCTAATAACTATTACACATTCCTTTTTTATATATTCTTAAAGTTAGTATTTTAATTTCTGTCAACAGTATTGCAGCAGAAGGTATTTCAGTGTAAACATATTTTTTATCTTGGTCAGTACTATATTCTATTTTAGCAATTATTAATCTAATTATGATTTCAATGTTTGTTTTTCAGCCAATATAGGGATTTGTTTCATCCCAGAGCTCAATGGCTGCCAAATTACATACAAGACAAACATTCAGAATTGTATTTGTAAGCAATTTACCATTTCCCTAAATACCTCTTTTATTTATATATTACACATTTATAACCTCTGGAAGCACAATGTGATATGTGGATATAAGCTTTTAGCTCTATGACAAAGATGCTGTGAATATGATTGACATAAAGTCATCAAATGAAGTACCTAATGAAGCAAGGACTTTCCTATCCAGTTCAACCATCACAATCACAGTATACTTGAGTTAAATATAATTCTCATCTGATAACTCAAAGTTGGGCAGGGTAGACTAAAATACATGATAGATAGATAGATAGATAGATAGATAGATAGATAGATAGATAGATAGATAGATAGATAGATAGATAGAT
>JANHFT010006132.1:64322-77931 GCA_032467955.1 Pseudoxenodon macrops | reverse complement strand
AAAATGTTATATATATGGAAATGAGATGTTAAAATTATTGTTATGGAAAATAAAAAATGTTTTCAAAAAAAAAAAATATTACTTCATTAGATTCATCTGTTAGCCAACTCCTAAAATAGGCTGTACTGCACAAAAGAAACTGAAGTTTATGGATACTGCTGAGATATAAATAGATTTCCAATGGCAAACTGAACAATAAGCTTTCCATTGTCATAATTTTGAGACAATGTCCTTAAAAGCTGGAAAAGAAACACAGAAGCAACTTGGGTCCTTTGTATAAATAATGCTACTGGAAATGCACAGCTTAAGAAAAATCAAAGGCATAATAATAAAAATTGATGCCAGAAGGACTGCAGTTTAATGATGTAGAACATGCTTTGCATGCAAAGAATCTCAGGTCAGTCACCAGATTTCCAGATGGAGCTGGTTGACATCCAAAAATTCATTGCTAATTAGTGTAGAAGGTACTGGACTCTATGGACTAATGATCTTAGAGGTAGCTTGTTATATTTCTATGTTTTTGGGGGAATAGGGAATATGCACATATCTAATATAATTCAGCAGTCCGCTCATAAAACTGAACAATTGAGTACGTTTTGAATGTTGGGTGATTCTGATCATTTCGGAAGGCTGAAAGAGTTTTCTTGCCTGATGTCACTCTTCCCCCTCTGCAGGATTAGATGGCATTTATTTTTTTTGAAAAATCTGATGTGAATGAATTTTTAAACATCTGAGAACAACTACTTCACCATCGTCGCTCTTTTCCTGGCTAGATGTGTATGGCAAAGTAGTCAACCATATTTTAGCCTAAGATATTGTATGAATCCTCCTAGAATTCAGTTCAAGATAATGTCTGCCATGAAAAAAAATTGTACAGATGGACACAATTCAATGAATCATGAGTGAGTTGTAGCACATGGAGCATTGTAGCATGTGTGACTTTGGATACACATAGAGTGTGCAGCCATGGAAAATTTTGTATTATGATATGTAAAATGTTATATATGGAAATGAAATGTAAAAATTAATTTTATGGAAAATAAAAACTTGTTTTAAAAAAAAAGAATAGATATAGACAGACAGCTCCTTCTCACATCCTAATTCAAATTTCTCTGATATGAAAATATAGCTGCTATTTCTAAAGATACTCATCTGCATAATATGTCCCTGGATTATGCTTTGTAGGAAAAAAGAAGAAGATATTTTTTCCACATGCTGCTGTGTTGGCTCTTGAAGCATATTTTTCTCTCTAGAGTAATATTTCTCATCTTCATTGTCTATGTCTAATCTATAAACCTTCCACTGCCTACTGTTCTACTGACAGAAGAGGTGGAAGCTTAAGCTGTGGTGGCACAGTGGTCAGAATGCAGTATTGCAGGCTAACTCTGACCACAGTCAGGAGTTTGATCCTGACTGGCTCAAGATTGACTCAGCCTTCCAAGAATAAAATGGTAAAATGAGGACCCAGATTGTTGGGGGCAATATGTTGGCTTAGAGTGGGTTATATAGCATTATGAAGCTCTATATAAGTCTAAATGCTATTGCTATTATAGACAAGATAGTCAAGAACTCACTGCAAAGTGTTTCTTGGCAGATGGTGTTTCTACTGTATAGCCAATGTTATTCTATGGAATGAAGTTCACATTTATCTGCATGCATAAATTTGAAGGATGACCCAAAGAATTGCCAACTTGCTTTCCTAGCATTAAATCCATTTGGATTCAGCAAGCCTTATAAATGTGCTTAGTATTGCAGCTTTCTATAGTCTATAAACTACAAACCTAAGTGTGTATGTATTCATTATCTTCCATAAGTATTTCATTCCCACCTATGTGTGTTCATGTGTCTGTATGTGTTTTTGTATGTGTATTTATGTTGTGCTGAGATTTTCAGATCACAGCGCCTCAACACTTTGTGGAAGCCTCTGCACTTGTACCAACATTCTCTATGATACCAGCTTTATATACCTTCCACCACCGTGTTGCTAGTCAGTCACTCATTGGCTTTCTCCTTCTCCCAACTTTGCTGTCCTGCCCATTTTATGGAAGCAGGGCCAAGCCTTATCTGTTACCCTGTTGAGAAAGCTGCAGCACTTTCTCTCAATTTGTTTTTACAGCAATAATACAATAGTCATATTTCATATAAGGTTATATCCTGCAGCTCCTACTGTTGTAAAATTCCATTTGAACTCTGCAGGAGTTTTGTCTTACTAAAGGGAACAGGCTTAACCCCTGAATTATAAAGTATGGTATGCCACATCATCTAGGCACTATTTCTAAAACATTAATACAGATTATACAAAAGTATCCTCTGTGAATGATATTAAACAGACATACTGCTAACACCAATGATACATTAGTAACCCTGGGGCAGAGATAGCAGAAACATTTGATTTTTTTTTCTTTTGTGATTAACCTCAGTAGGGAATATCCTACATTCTCTCCTCTGTATTACTATTTCATAGACACTTCCTAAGTTAACAAGTCAGCTGCTTCACTGTGATTTCCATAGTTTTTGTTCTTAAAAGCACACTAAAAGCTAATTTAATCGCAGTTTCAAAATATCATACAATAAAACTAATTTAATTACACTTACCAATGGCCACTAGCCTCATTAAAATGTTAATGAGGCATCTAATTATTAAATTGCTTAATGACTGCTAATAAGACTAATGACAAAATAAAACTTAACTACAAATTAAAAATGCCCTAAGCTGAAGTCTCATCTTGCCTCCCTTCAACTCCTGCTAGCATGTAAAGAAACATGGTCAATTAAAGCCAGGGAAGCCGGAAACAGAGCATAGCAAAGATACATGCATCTCCTGCTTCAATGACATTACTAAACATGCACAGTGCTATTAATATTAAGAGTGCCTTCCTTGCTGACTTGATCTTCTTAAAAGCATCTTTTCTGCATGCGGCATGATAGATCCCAGACTGTAGCTCGTTTCCAATATCTTTTACAGTGAAATAAAAAGCAAACAAAAAAGTAGATCAAAGACCAACTCTAACATTAGTATGAAATGTTACACAGAGTTCACAGAGAATAATAAAGATGAAATTGTTGTGGAAATGCTTTGAAAATAAATATAGCAACTGTGTGATCTAAACCAGAAATGTATTTCTCATTACGTGAAGGTATTTGTTTCTCCTTGGTAAGTCTGATCAACATATTCAACTTTAAGCTGCCAAAATTCAAGTCTAAATCAATATACTGTTGAAGTGCACATTTTTATGAATATACAACTTAAACCACACAACCAAACTTTATCAACTAAAAACCTGATTTTTATTATGATAGAAGCAAATAGGCACCATGTAATTATAGAAAACATGGACGACACAATAATTTGAGAAGCATTTCCTAAACAGTAACCCTTTCCACAAAGGATCAAGATTTTGCCTGTTTACCAAACTGTTGTCATTATAATGCTTCCTGAGACTCATCCTGATTTCTGTGTGAAGTTCCACTTCCACTCAACCTGCAAAAGGGTTCTCTAGTCCTGGTCCAAACATTACAAAAAACAATAGTTACAGTATACAGTATAGGATGATCTCAGTCTGAACTATCAACAGAAAATAAATAGCTTCCATCACAGTTCTCAGCTTGTCACTAACAGCTTTTTCAAATATGAAAAATTTCCTTAATGGAAATAATATTTTGTACAAATGACAAAAAAATTGTCATATATGACTATATTCCTTAACTGTTTATCATCTGTCTGTCTATTACCTACCTCAGAAGGTGTCCTGTTTATTTTGCATAGAAAAAATATTTATTAATGAAATGTCAAGCAGTGATGAAAGAATTATTGAAATTATGAAATTATTCATCCTGGGTAAAAATTGTGTGAAAACTGTTAAAGTGTGCAAACATTTTTCAAAATCATTTAAATTTCAGTTTAGGGACTAATATCATCAAATTAAAACAGGCCCATTTATCAAAGAATTTGCTGTAAATAATATGATCAAGCCACTGAGCTTCCAATATTATGCTTGTTTTAGGTTCTTCCTTTGGCCCTACCACAGGAGTAAGCTTTGTAGTAACAAATATGTCAATATTAATTTAAAAAATAAAAATACTCTTTAAAATTTGGGAAAAGAAAAAGAGAATATACTGTATCTCGTAAATATTTACTGTCCTTGCTGATTGCTGATAGTTTAATACTTCTTATCAAATGCATTCAAGAAATGTATTCATGTAGCAGTAAAATTACATTTTCTGTTTGAATAATATTTACGTTCATTTGAAAAAATAATATGAATATGCATTATGTATTAAATATTTTGAGGCATTTGGAGAACATCTGGCTTAGCAACATATATTGTTATTGGAACTGGGAGGTTATTGTTTATTTCCATGCATGTCTCCTATTATGAAAATATTGTTATTCCAGTCTCCTATTATGAAAATATTGTTATTCCAGTCTTTTAGGTTACTTGTTTCAAATATTTTTGTTCTGTTTTCAATTACATTACATTAGTTGTCCATAATTATTTATTCATAATATTTTGCTATATTTAGAAAAACTTTAATAGACTTACAGCCCTTGTTAACTTCCATCATGTTTTTCGTTATCAAATTTAATCAAATAATATTTGAAGATAAATGTTTTCTGTTACTATATGAAGCATTTTTGTCATAAATGGGTTAATTATTTACATCTAATCACAGATAACATAACATTTTAGCATACTGCCAAGATATTAGAAAATTTAGAGCCCTAAATGAGGAATATACAAAATTGTATTATGAGATATTATATCCAATAATATTTTTTAATTTTTTTAATTTTGCATATATTTTGCATCTTAAAGTGTTTTGGTCTGCCCTTTTTAAGCACAATTCTAGGGTCATTATAAGGAATATTATTTAATGTAAATATACCATAAAGGTATAATGATATTCCATATAAAATATTCAATTTGCATTTCTTTCTTACGAATAGCAATTATAGTTTCACATGAAATTTAATTGAGATCATTAGTTTCCAATCAAATTATTTCTAAATTCTTAACTCAAATGATTTTTTGTGTTTTCCACATCAGTACATCTTTCATTACTACTTATTTATTTATAAAATAATAGACGTCACCCATTATTTGCCAGCTTGTTAGGTTTAATAAGTTACATATTTAAACTCACATAAGGAAAATTACATGTGTAATTCTATGCTATGTTCAATAGAATGAAAAAATTAAATTAAGATAATGATAGATATTGTATAAGTTGCCCTCTCTGAAAAATTTCATATCAGCAATATATCAATTTAGCTATTTCTTAAAACTTTTTCTCAGTCTCAGTGACCATAGTTCTGTCTGAAGACCTGTTGAATTCTCCAATGATATTGTTTTGATATTGCAGTGTTTCAAAACTTTTTAAAATTGATTTGATCTTAGTGGGTTATAAAAATGTCCACCAGTGGTCTAGGTTACAAATATTCAATGAAATAAGGAATGTCCATAAATAAAGCTAATATATCTTATCTCTTGATGAGAAAGTATACTTATCATGAACATATATAAGATTCAAATGTAAAATGGCATAGTGTAAAATATAATTCCTGTTTAGGAATTATATGGCACAATTTTACACAATTTCTAATCGTAACTTTAATCATCCCTTTTGGAACCTGAGGAAAGCATTGGCAACTCCTCTGGGTGTCACCAGTTAGGTCTTGGCAATTTAATTTGGAGTACCAGTATTTCTATAATATAGGCATACATGGGCTCCTTATAGTATTGGTTTTAACTGAGTGACAAAGGGCAAGTTTATTACCAGTATTCTTCATTCCCTGAAAGTTTATCACCTTTCCACCATGTCAGAATGAATATGCTGTAGAGCCCTTCTGTAGGGTGCTCCTGTCAGAGGAAGGAGAGACCTGGTAAAAAAGCAACAAGGTTCAAAACATGTTCTGGTGTACATTTTCACAGCCAGTGTCTGTTGGCTAATGTTGGGCATCCGGGCTTAGTGACTGGTATAGAGATCAGATTTCCTGATCCTTCATCAGCAGTTGTAGCCAGCATTTTGAGAGCAATGTAATATGCATGCAACTGAACAGAATTGATTGGGCAGATCATCAGCAACTGCAGAACAGACTGACTCTGTGTGTGTGTGTGTACATATACATATCAGGGGTGAATTATGAATATTTTTTCTGCCAGTTCGCTCAGGGTCGTGCTGCGTGTGTGCACAGCAAAAATTAGAAGCAAAATCCAAGATGGCGGCGCCCATGGAGACACCGATGGAACTGGCTCCATGACATCGCTGCGGAATTACTACCGGTTCTATAGAACCGGATAGAACTGCTAGGAACCCACCTCTGATACATATACCCATATACAAGTATATATTACTATGTTAGGGTTTTTTTCCCAGTTAATTTTTTTTCTCTCCCTACTGGATGTTGTTGGTCTTTCTTTGTACTTGTTCTACCAGAACTGCATCTTTTTGCATTTTGATTAAGCTTAAAGATATACAAGTTAAAATTGAATTTGCACATCCATTTTATCTATTAGCACTGAAGTACAAGCTTATCTTGTTTGATTATTAGAGGCACTGCAAAACCGGTATTTATTATTCTGATGACATTTTGCTTGACTTTCTAACATTACTGAAAGCATCACTGTTGAACATAAAAATTGAAAACATGAAAGAACAGCATGTGAGGGAGATTTAGTATTGTAGAAATCTTAGCAATAGGTTTAAAAAAAGAGAAAAGGAGAAAAGCAGATGTATTTTTCTATGTTAACAGCTTATGCTTCACAGACATTTTGGAGTCCTATTGCTTTTGTCAATAAGAATAAGAACACACAGCTGCTGAAAACAGCAATTAAGACTGAGAGGTTTGAAGAAGACAAATAACTATGCTCCATATTAGCTGCATGTGTTTACTTTTATATTTCTATTATCAGTAGTACATGCTGTCAAGGCAATAATCTACAATGAGTGAAATAAAATTAATTCTAAATGATTTCCAATTGAAATAAATTAGTATATGATACAGCACATTTGGAACAAATATTATAGGTGTGTCTTCCAAAAATGGCAAATTTAGTAACAAGACAGCAAAGAAATAGTGTATAACTGTGGGAAGAAAGCAATCTAAAAACAGGTTAGTTATATGAATAATTATTACACTTTTGAAAGAGAGGATATTAAAAATAAGATGGTATTCTCAAGAATTCAAAGCCCTGCAAAATGTGTTGAAAACCTCTAATAGTACTGTCTGTCTGTCTGTCTTTCTGACAAGTACCTTGAAGGGAAAAACAAATGATAAACCAAAGAATTATTGTCCAATTGTGCTGCTAAGTATTTCTAACTTCTTGAAAGACTGCTACAGCCAGAAGATCCTTCAGATGTTTCCATGGAACAAGTTGGGAATCACCATGCTCAAAACTGCACTGATCAAGTGCTTTCATTAACATCTTACATAGAAGCAGGATATCAGGCAAAACAAAAAACATCAGCTCCCTTTATAGATCAAAGCACAGCATAATATACAGTATGGAGGCATGGATTGTTATATAAATTAATGTAGGTAATATAATACCATGCCATAAAATCACCTGACTTATAGATAATATTCTTCCTGACAGAACTTTGTCTGTGACTGTGAGAAAGGATATTAATGTTACTAAAATATTAAACAATAGGACTATCATAAGGCTAGGTTCTTGCCCTTCTTCTTTTCAACTTATACATACTCTGATATGCCTCATACAAAGGCCAGGAAGTTTGGCTATGCAGCTGACTGGGCTTTTGCCATCCAACATAAAACCTTTCAGTTAACTGGAGATGTTCTCACTTCTGATGTAGACATATTACATAAGTACTTTCATAAATGGAGGCTACAGCCTAATCCAACCAAGATGGACATAACATGGTTCCATCTTTGTAATAGTTCAACTGGCAGAGAACTAAATGTACTTTTCAAGGGAAAAAGGCTCAATCACAATAACTAACTTAAATATCTTGAGGTTACCATGGACAAGACACTTTCCTACAAAGAACATTTGACAAAGACTGCTGCCAAAGTGAGAAGTAGAAATAATATCCTGCACAAATTGTGTTTGGGTTGATCAATGGACATGCTACATGCTATGCTCAGTTTGGTTTATTTAGCAGCAGAGTACTGTGTCCCAGTATGGCTTAATAGCTCATACATAAATAGAATTGCACAATTGCATGAGTCAGTGTGCATTGTTAGTGGTAAGATCCAAACTACTTCCACATACTATCTGTCTGCTTTGAGCTATATACCACTCCCAGAAGTAAGCTGAAAATGCCCTCCTCCAAGAATACCTGGATATTGTCAATAACTCCCAGCTGCCAATATTGAGTGTTCTAGGCTGCCTGGAGTGAAACTGGTTGAATCCAGATATCCAGCTATTTCTACTAAAGTATTTGTAGAAGATGGTTTTGACATACACAATATATGGAAACAGTACTGGATAGAAAATTGTGCTCCGTAATGTCACATTTTCGTTGTGTCTTGAAAAAAAAACTACCTAGATTTGACAACATCCATATGATACGAACAACACTTAAACCTAAGGGGCAGCAATCTAGCATTTAAACCAATGGTTGCTTAATATTTACCAGCTTTGAAGAAAAAATGAAAATATTTATATTTTAAAATGTATTACCAAGATAGCAATTAAGAAGGTTACCTTTGCTAGTTGTAAGGTTATTAGTAATTTAATTTACTTAGTATTACAGATTGAAATGTTATAAATGATGAGTTTATTAAGACAGTAGATGGAAGAGGCAATATACAAAAAGCGGAATTAATAGAAGTTTTTGATTAATGATTGATGGAGAAACAGCATGGAGAAAAAAGAGTTAGCAAAATTTTGGGATTCATTAGCAGTGTCCTACCGCTTCTGAGGTCATCTGGCCTGCTGGATATGGTACAGTAGATTATTAATACTAGATGTTGCTGTTGCTATTAAACATTTCTATAGGGAGGAAAAACTGAATGGACTAATTCTTACATAGGAATAGCAACTGTGGTAGTAGGGGACTTGATTAACAAGGCAACTGTATTAGAAGGTCCATCCAAACAAGGAGAAAATCCTCCATAGACATTTAACTGTATAGTTTCCTTGGAAGGTTTTGTTGGCTAAGGAGTACTATTTAAGTATTTTAGTACATTTAACAATATGGTTAATACTATTAAGCATACAAATTATCAGAAAAACATTAGAGGTCTTGGTTTGCCTTTAATAATGTTGGGTATACTGTACTACAACTCCTAAAAAATAGAATCAATATGTGGGTATTTGAGGTTAAATGTAACTTTTTATTATTATTCTTTTGTAATTTTATTTTTTAACCTTTAATGTTTTATTAGTAGAAACCACTGGTTGACATGGTGGGTTTAACAATGTAATCAATAAGTAAATTTCATTCTTAAGGAGAATTTCAACTGTTAAAGCTGGCTGGGCAATTAAAGCAAGCTATTGGCTAAAATTAGAGTGAAGACAATATTGTGGCATAGAATTCAGCATTCTTTTAAAACTTGGTCTGGGATTGCCAACTTTAATAAATCCAACATTTACAACATAGATATTCTTCCTGCACCATCCACAATGAGTCAAAATCATGGCGAAGAAGAAGTTCAATGGAGCCAATTCATAAAGAGGTTGCTTTCTAATGGGCAATTTTATAGACGCTCAACTTTACCCACTTCCATTCCCAGAGTTGTTTATAGGTATCAATCATGAGAGGTTATATATTATTGAAGATTAACTAGATGTTTAAGCATCTAGATAGTATGGGGTGCTAGTTAAGACAAAATAGAAATAGGTAACTTATTATCTTGTAGTTCGCAAGAGAAGAAAGAAAAAACTTAGAAGAACTAACTTTCTAACCAACGTTTCTTCCTTGTGTTAGGTTTAAAATGTAGTATTAGTTCAAGACAGCTTGGTATACAGATCAACTTAGATGAACTAGCTCCTTGTACAATAAAACTCTTGGAAATGAAGTTCCTTATGCATTACTAAGTTTTGGCTTTCAGGCTGTTATTGCTGATCCAGAGTTGAATACCATAGATCTCCAATGTTATAGGTCAGTGATGGCTAACCTTTTTCTGTTCAGGTGTCAGAAGGGCAAGAGTGCAATAGCACATGCATGTGTGCCCACACCCATAATGCAATGCCCTCCCCCCCAGGCATGCTCATGCTTCCCTCCCACACACTGCCCGACCATGCATGCGCACAGGCCTCACTGAAGCCTCACTGATCTTCTGGTTGACCCATTCTGCTATTTTTCACTCTCCCCAGGCTTCAGGAATTTTTCCTGAAGCCTGGGAGGGTGAAAACAGCCTCCCCTTGCCCTCTGGAAGGCTGACAACCAGCTGGCCAGTGCACGCATGTGTACTGGAGCTGACAGAGGTGCTCTCAAATATGGCTAGGCGGGCCACCTATGTCATGTGGAACCACTGATACTTCAATCTCTGTATACAAATAATTACTCAGGTCTGAGGTCATGCTATGAATTTAGTCTTTGGCCAAATGTTCTTACAGGGAAGTAAGCAGCATGATTCAATTTCCAAATATATATGGATAGATCTGCTGTCTAAATATTGTCTTGATTATTGATCAGTGTCAGATGTGTGTGTCTCTCTTTGGTGTTCTCTCCTTTGAATTTTCTCTTTTATTTCCACTTCAGGATGTTTATTGCATATTTATTATTATTTAAAATTAAGGTTATGATTGATGTTCCACATTTGCAGACAATAGGGTGCTGAAAGTTCTGCTATTACTGGCTGTAAAAACCTTCAACAACTATGTCAAAGACAAAATATGCCTTGTTCATAATTCATAATGCTTTAAAAAAAAAGAAGAATTATTAGTACCTTAAAATTTTATGACATTTCAAAGAAGAGAACATTATAAAAATACTTAGTAAATCTGATTTTATTGCATTTTGAAAACTCAACTTACAGTTGGTCTTAAGTAATCATTAGCATTTTCACTGGCATAGACCTGCTGGTATAATATATCTGATAATGTAATTTCAAAGTTCAGCAGCACTTGAAATCTCAATTTAAACTTTCAGACATCTTCCAGTTAAACTAATGTACAGAAGAAAGGAAGATGAACTTTAAAATACTAGCATGTTCAAATCATTGAAAAAAAGATCAGATCATAAGAAAAGTATGCTGGCAGAGTTTTGAGACATTAGATGAAATAATAAAACCTGCAGATATTTTCTATAAGGCTTCACAACTTTTAGTCATGAATGTAAACCAACAAAATAATTTTTAAACTGAGGACATTTTATTAATGAGATCTATTTGCAGGTATAAATTTAAATGGTTTCCTTAAAAAAATTAAATTGGCATTCATAGTGGTCTCTTGTAGAACATGTCACTCTTTTCTTCTTGGATTCCATCAGTAAATTCCCATTTTGTTGATGTGGTAGGAGGGATGAGAAACCTGGCATTAATGGTAATTTTTGTCACCTGTGTTTGAGACAACAAAAGGCCCTAGTGAACAACTCAGAGGTAATGGATAAAAATGCAGTCTGAACATCCGGCTGACTATGCAACCAACAACAATAATACTTCAGTGAGGCACTATCATTCATCCACACAGTATTCTTGACAGACTCTAATTACTAAGGGAAAAAGGTAGGTATGGAATGTTGCAATTACACCAGACAGTTGAAGAAGAAAATAGAGCACTGGAAGAATATCTAAAGGACAGAGAAGAAGATGCACTGAAGCTAGTATACCAGGAGAGTTTACTGCATACTGGACAGATTAAACTGGCCTACAAGAAAGACCAAATGGAGAATAGAAAAGAGACTTGAAAAGAAAAATATTTCATGGTCAGTACATTAAAAAATTAGTGACAAAGCAGATAATAACAAGACCTGGCAATAGCTAAGAGAAGGAAAGTTGAACAAAGAGACGAAGAGACTAATTACAGCTGCACAAAACAAAGTCTTAATAACAAATGCATTCCAAGCCAGAATTGAAAAGACAGCAACACGTAGCAAATGCAGCCTTTTCAAAGAAGCTGAAGAAACAGTGGACTACTTGATTAGCTGCTGTAAGAAGATTGTGCAGACTGACTACAAACAATAGTATGACAAACTAGCAACAATGGTGCATTACAGGATCTGTAAGACATACCATTAACATAAGAGAGAACTGGTGGGACCATAAAATTGAGAAAATAATAGAAAATGAAGAAGCTAAAGTGCTCTGGAACTTTTGAACTCAAAGGCATTTGCTACATAATACACCAGACTTAACAATAGGACAGACAAAAATGTCTGGCTGGTGGAGATGGCAGTAGTGGAGATAGCAGAATAGGAAAAAAAGAATTGGTGAAAATAGCAAAATACAAATACCAGCAAATAGAAATAGAATGACTATGGCAAAAGAAACCAATAGTAATAGATGCCTTGAGTGCAATCCCAAAAACAACTGGAGCACCACTTGGGCACCATTGGCATTGACAGAATCATCATTAGTAAATTGCAAAATGCAACTTTACTCAGAATAGCTGTGACATTACCTTTAACACCATGGAACAACAGCATCTGCCTACCCTAGGTCCTTAGGAAGGACTTAATAATGGATAAACATCTGTCTGACTATGCAATGAACAACAATAATAAGTACTCAGCGTGTAGATTAAAAATACCAAATACAGTCTAAACATCTAACTGACTGTGTGGCCAACCAATAATATTAATAAAAATTAGAACAATATCCGCTCCATCAATACCCCTGTGTTGTGGGAAAGGAGCCTGAAATGTTTTGATGAGACTGAGAGCTATGCAGACAGAAATGTATTCTACCAGGAAGGACATCTATGGCTTAATGGAGGAACTAGATTAAGGGTATACATTAACTCATTTAATGTGGTAAGAAAACTGAAAAAGAATGTTTTACTGTACAGAATATCTCCTGGGTCAACGAGGACCAATTCAGATGTAAGAGTTCCTGGGCATCCATATACAATTGTAGGAGACGACCAGGCAGAGTCTGACGGTGGGGTCAAATGCATCATCAGTTTGGAGTATCTATGCCTTTGTAAGAGATCTAAGTCCACCCTCCGTCCCTTGAAGTCCCTTGACTTTTATTTGGTGCCAATTAACCTTGATCATTAGTAGTTCATATTCTTTTCTGTAGGTAGTATGAAATAAACAGTGTAGTACTCTATACTGGTCCCTGACGTTTTACACCTGACAATAATTGGGCAAAGGAACTCAGGAGCTATGGCTAGGTATAACTTGGGTTTAGGTCTGTAGAATTATTGGAAGAACAATCAAACACAAAAGTGTTAGTTAAAACCAGCAAAGCAGATATGCTTAAACCAAATGTTTGAACTGTGGAAAATGGATTCAAATATTATGGAACAACTATTAGCAGATCAAAGGAGATTCGTTACCAGAAAGAATATATTCAGGGATCCAGAACTGGAAGGCATTCAGGTAGACCCAAAAACAATATTAAAATAGTAGAAGAAACTCAGATAACAACAATTAGAAATATACAGGAAACAACTGATATGAGCTCCCTCCAGGAATACGTCAACTGCCTGATCTCCAGGCCTTCCGCCGCTCCCTTAAGACTTTGTTATTCCAT
>JANHFT010006132.1:36834-54135 GCA_032467955.1 Pseudoxenodon macrops | reverse complement strand
ACCAATTGAAAGCTAACCTGCTTATGTACCACATACTTCGTCATATATGTTACCACAATAAAAGAGCTCTCCAGGGTACGCCCTATGCTCATTTTCCCCGAGGAGAATTTGACTCTGTGTCTTTATTCTCACTCTGTCCGGCGCGGGGTGGCCCGGATTTCCCCAAGATGAGCCCGCTTGGCAGCGACATAAGCCACATTCATGACTTGAATGTACTTCATTAAAATATGAATAGTACTTCTTTAATTCACTTAAATATACTACAATAATTTACCTGTTATTTTGACAATTGTTCAGATTAGACAAATGAGATGAAATGAAAACTTTCCTAGAAAATATCTAGGACACACACACACACACAAGCACAACCAAAAAGCATTCAGCCTATGCAGAAATCTAACTAGGGCAAGAACTAAAGAGAAAATGTATACAGCCAGCAGCTTAAAAAAGGATGATATGTTTCTGATTGTTAGGACCCTATTTCAAAACCAAAAATTCTAATTTCTCTGAGCAGATTTGTAGTATGATTAAGAAATTAACAAGAAGTCTCAGAAACAAATCTTTACTTGATCCTGGAATAAAATTGGTAACTTTAGGGTTATTTGATTAAAACAAAAACTATACCTACCAAGTAATAGTAAATAAGGAAGTAAGAAAAAAGTTAGTTCTGGTATTTTGACTTTGGGGTGTTAATAGATACCTTCTTCTACCTAGTCACATAGTGATTCTTATTATATGTCTATTCTATTTTTTTATTTGTTACCTTTGCACAAGATGAGACTAAAAAAGGTATAGCGAATGGAGACAGAATCTGGCCACAGAAGAGATAACTTTAGTTAACTTTTTATCTTTCACACCACAGAGTCAGGAAAGAGACTTCTCATCCCACAGGGGAAACATTACTTATTCTTTAATAAAAGAGAAACAAAATTCAGTAATAGATTGAGGGAAACGTGCCTTTTTTCATTCCACAGAGGCTCAGGAAAGGAATATAGTAAAGAGAAAATAGTGCATAAAAGTAAATATCAGCTCTCTAAGAAAATCCTAGTCAATGTATTTTTTCTTCAGTAAGATCATTTTTAATACACACAGTCTTGTCTCCTTCTAGGAGACATATGTTATTTGAAAGATTAGTTTTGCAGTGGCTATTGCTTCTGCCAGTCTGCATCAAAGTAAAATTTAGAAATGCAGTGACAGTCTAATACCTTCTATCAAGCTTCATATGGAGATACAAGGTGAAAAATACATATGTTGAAGGCCACTCTTAAAAACTCAAGACACTCTCTTCCTATGTGTTTAATGAAAGTAATTATCTGGAACACTTTCAAATATGTCCTTATAATGTATGTACTGTAAAGATAACCACAAAATGTTGCAAAGAAATTTCATTTCATTTTTAAGAGGATATGCTTACAATACATCTCTAAAATACAAGAAATCATTTCATGAACTGTTATGCAAATATAATTGTAAACTCTACATTATCATGATGTATGCTAGAATTTGTCTATCCTCTTAGGAGATAACTTGTACCTTATTTGATAAAGACATTGGACTATAATTTTCTTTATAGTAATATAGTAATATTAACTAATATTATATGTAATATTAATTACATTGTATTTATTTGAATACTTCCAAAATGTATCATTTCTATCTCTTTTTCCTTTTAAATTATTTTTTATCAGCTATGTAGAATTTTATGTATATGTTTATATATGTATATATTCTGGTAAAAACCATAATAAAGTTTACTACTAATTGTGTAATTTCATACCAACATTTAATATTAATAGTGCATTACATCCTCAGATTCCATCTCTTAATTGTAGACAGACTGAAGACCTCATGGCTGAACAATTTTGCCTAAATCACTTTATTTCATCCACTTTCCATCACATACTTCAGCTTCTGCTGACCCAGCAGTTGAAAAGGTGACTGCAAATAGATGGAAGGTACCACTTCAGTGGGCAACTTAATGGGGACACAAAAGGAGCACCCAACTGGGTATTCCCTGGGCAAAGGTGATGTCCCCAGTTGATCCTTTCTCTAAAAAAAGCGCTTTGATGCTTCTGACATGGTACTATCAACTTCCTGTTGAAGAGTTCTAGAAAACTTGGCATATTGCCAAATTTTTAGCATCTTAATGAAGACCTAAATTCTTACTTTGAATTGCCTATAAAGAAGCAGAAATGAAAACATAAATCTGAATTGATTTGTTTTCATTGTTCTTCATTTTTAAAACACATTACTAAAAATGTGTAAAGGGTGGAAATGAGATATGTTTTGGAAAACTTAAAATGCTATCAGAATAGAAATGCAGAAAAGAACAATTAGTAGTCTACCAGTATGTACAGCAAAACAGATTTTAATGATTTGTTTGTCTTTTTACATTTCAAGGCAGCAAGTAAAATTATTTTTACAAAGGATTTTTTGTTTTGTTTTACTTATCTCTATATTTGAGATTGATAGTGGTCCAGTGGTCCAATAGAAGAAGCTACATTGTAATTTCTCAATCTGATAATGTATTTATCTTTCTTAAACAATTCAAGTAAAAAATACAGCAGAATGAAACATGCTAAAGTTTCTTAAAAGCCTTTTCAACAGGTCTTCAGACTTATATAGTGGTATCTGCTCAACTGCTTTGAAACTCATCGAATTTGGTACTCAATGCATTTTGATATGGAAATTTTGTCCTGATACTCATTGTTTGTCTGGTAATCAACTCACAAGTTAGAATGTGTCAGTCTCGGCTGCCTTATGACTCGGTACATTATTCCTTAGGTGAAAAATTGGTACTCATAATTTTTGGTACTCATCATGTCTCCTGGAACCAAATAACGATGAGCACCGCGGTATCACTGCATTTTTGAAAATGTATTTACTAGAGCTTTTTAATTTTTATTTAATTTTCTTGTTTTGTTTTTGTTTGCTTACAATACAAAAATATTTATTTTTTCTGAATAACTCTACATTAAAATACCATGTTTCCCTGAAAATACGACATGTCCCGAAAATAAGCCATAGTGAAGGGTGGGCATGGTCAGCATAGGAGGTAGCCCTTCCCTTTCCCAGTCAGCTAGGGGTAGCTGGGCCCCTTAAACCAGACACTTGTATGGTAGCACCATCACGTTCCTCACCATTGTGTCTAGGGAAACACGTTGCAAAAGAAAACTTCTTCAAACTCACAAGAAGTTTTCTTTTGCAACGTGCTTCCCTAGACACAACAGCGTGGAATGCAATGGTGCTACAAGTGTCAGGTAGGATGCGTGTCTCACGGCCCACCCTGCCCCACCTACCAGAAATTAGTCTTTGTGAGACTCGTTGCACCGTTGCTGCTGCCTCATGGAGCAGGACTGTGTAAGGGCTTGTGCCGTTGCATGCATGAATGGCAGCAGTACCACGAGGTTCAACATACTGGCACAGCCGTGAGTGGCAGGATGCCATCTGTGTTGGTATGATGAAGTTCACAGCAGTCCTGCAGTTCATGTGAGGAAATGGCACAACAAGCCTTGCAGAGTCCTGCTCCACGAGCGGCAGCTGTGGGCCAGTTGCTTGGCCGGCACGAAGAACAGGGAGGGGAGGCGGCGGGACATCCAGTCCCATGCTTGCCGCCTACTGCACTCCCAAAATAATAACCCACCCACCCCAATAATAAGGCCAAGGCCATATTTCGGAGGTCAAAAGAAACACAGATATAATATGCAAGTTAAAAGTAAAATCAGTAATAATAGTTTCATTTGTTATGACCAAATACTAACTGAAAATAACTTTTATTTCTTCTCTGTCATTCTTTGTTTCCTTTCTTTAAACAGATTTAAACACCAGAAAAGAAATTCACAGAACACAGTAATACATACTGTATAATGCATCATACTGCTGTTATGAATTTGAGGAATGTATGTATTTTATGACAAAAAAAAACCCAGATTCAGGTATACACAAATTATAAAACCAGTTTATCTAACAATGGAGCAGAAATTACTTAATTTGAGAAATTAACTGAATAATTATGTTTCCCATATTAAAATAGCCATGTATCAAACTCATTTAAGTACACATGATGATGTCTGTAAAGAAAAATATAACTGATTTGAATGAAAATAATTTCAAATATCATAGAACCCTTATTATATTCCTTTACCTATGAAATAATATGAATTTTTGAAATATTCTTTCAAATATTCTTTTTGAATATTCTTATTTTATATGACGCACTCTCTAGACAACACTAGCCATGTATATTGTTTTGCATCTTTGCTTTGAATGAAAACTTGATTCTCATTATTTATCTTCTAATAAAAGAAACCATAATAGGATCCTGAACATAAAACATTCCAGGTTCCTTTTTTCATTTCCAGATCACAACAAACCAATAAACCTGGGGTGGTCCAGACTCTAATATTTATAATAGGAAAATCTTTCAAGTGTTACAGATAAGGAATGCAAGTGAAAGTTTGACTGACATTGGGATGGATCATATTGACTTCAATTTGGAATATTTAATTTCTAATTAATTGACAACTTCCAGAATAGCAGATCAGAAATCCTACAAATTGTTGAGATTATTATTTAAATAAACTAAGTATATTCTTCAGATAAAATCATCATTATGCATATTGAGTATACAGAAATGCACTTCAATGAGAATGTTACATTAGGAATCACTTTGAAGAATAACTTCACTGACAGTGAATCAGAGCAACTGTGCAATGATATTAAAAAAGTTATGGATATATGTAAAACGAGAAAACCAAAGACTAAGAAACAATGTCAAATAAAGAACCATAATATAAATTGTTAGAATTGTTAGAAGAGACAAGAAGCAGTATTACCTATAAAGCTATTGCAGAGGGAAAGAGGTACAGAAAAATAAGAAATGTCTACTAAAAACGGTCGGAACTCAGAAGGATTGGGTCTTAAATTGTATTCTAATGCACAGCAATTCATTCAAAGAAGATGAAACAAAGAAGAATATATTGAAATTATGTACAAGTAGAAATGTCAACATCCAAGATACTTTGGAAAATATTCAATGATGTTATATCAGCATTCCAGTTTATTACCAAGCTAGAAGATTAAAAGAATTTGGGAGGAAAATCTAGAGAAATATGGCAAGTAATAGAATAAAACTCAGTAAAATATACCAGCAAATGATAAGAACAACACATTGACCAATAAATTGGAAGAACTTAGTCATACCAATACCAAAGAAAGAAGACACCTGGCTGATATTGCTGAAATTGATGACTTAACCCAACTTCATTTCCACTGATGTTTGACAGGCAGGCAAGCCGCTTAGGAATGCTTTGTAGATGAGCCTTGTAACTGATTAAAAGGATAATTCCAATTTGGCAGCAAACATTAGTAGCAGGATATTAATAGTATCACACTTGGACTGAGAAAAACTAGAAACTCACAAATGATTTTGGCCACCACTTTTGGCTCATTTTCTATTCAGAATCCATTAATGAAATATTCTGTCTTCTCTTTTGATATTGTGTTTTACATAAATAATAAATATTGTCATTGACAGAACTGTCATTATTTTTCTCTTTATAGTATGATGGACCACAGTAGAAACAGATCACAGAATTTTACAGAAATTCAGAATTCAATGGAACAAAGTAAAATGCAATTACTCTATTCAAGATAAATAAAAAAATATTTTTAATCATGCTACTCCAGATTAACTGTTTCATAATTATATATATAATACATTCAATATATTATCAAATATATATCAATATACAAAATCTATGTATGTTAATCTTGAACTAAACTTCTTCTGAAGTATTCATCTTTTCAGCATTTCAGTATTTTGGATATCAATTTGCAGTAAACTTATCCATATACATGCTACAGCTCTTGAATGTACATTAGTGTAACTCCTATAAAATGCACTGCACATTTGACTGGGACTCAGTTGGAACTCAGGAGGCAGAGAATAGATGGGGGTGGGGCCAGTCAGAGGTAGTATTTACCGGTTCTCCGAACTACTCAAAATTTCCGCTACCGGTCCTCCAGAACTGGTCAGAGCCTGCTGAATCCCACCTCTGGTCCCTTTCTGTTTTATTGAAATCTATTTAACTAGGTTTAACTATTTTTTTGAAAGAGAAGTTCATTTTTCCATCTAAGTGTTGACAAAATAAAATTATGCAAATATACACTATAATCACAAATTTCATAGAATCAGTGAGTTTATAACTAAAGTCTATAACTTTTCATTTCTTAAAGAAACAGCTACTAATGAAGATAAAGAACAGGAAGAACAGGTATGTATCAGCCGCAACTCTGACAACCTCCATCTCAGAAAGGTAAATTTTTTGTAAATTGATTTTGAGTAGATGGTTGCCTTCTTATGCATTTTATGGAAAAGCTGAAAATCTTTTCTCAAGTGATATAATTCACGTTTTACACAAGGAAAAATGAAAACCAGATCTTTTTTACCATTTTACTTATCTGACAGTTTTAAGAATTTCAGAATAATGAACTAATATTAAAAAGCAAGAAGCCAGCTATGCAGTATCCTTAAACAACAGAATGTACTTGGGAACAAATAAACAAAACATCCTCTGAGAGCAACATAAATATGCATAATCTAGACTCATCTGCATTACATACACTGTATAATGCAGTCCTCATGAATGACCTTTTACTGTTAAGTTGACATTACCACAACTCTTATTATTTACTTCAGAAAATAGCAATACTTACATTGTTATCTACTGGTCTGTCTTACACTGTAAATACATCAGTGAAACTATCTGGGTAAATAAATAATGCTATATAGATATCAGCTACAATAACTATAAATATTTGTCCAACTGAGAAGTCAAAGAAAGAAATAATAAATATATTTTTCAGACTAGTGAAGATATCGCCATAATTCAACTGAGCATAAAAACTGTTTTCTGAACCAGTGGATAAATATACTGGTTGATCGTTGATCGTTCAAAACCTATGAAAGCTTTTTCTATCAACTCCTAATTCAGCTTTTTGTAGTAGAAATAAATGGGAAAATAAATTATTGCACATATCAACAACTGCTTTTATATATGAGAACATATTTGCATCGGTTTCCAACATTTCTGGCTATTTTAAAACTTTTTACAGTGCTTAACTTTGTCCAAATGACTGAAATACTGCTACAAGTGTGCACTTTTACATACAATTGAATACCTCCTCCCAAAATGGTGCAAATGAAGTGCCATGCTCCAAAATAATAAGTCTAATCAAATTGAACATTTTATTTTTGAACACTGAACTTTCTTTGCACTATTTTTTTCAGAAAAAATATTCATTTTTATATAAAAGTGCACATCTATGTAACATATTTCAGTTTTTAGATAAAAGTAGAATTGCCAATACATAAAAATCCTTGATAATTAAACACTAATTCTGTTACTTTTTTGCAATAAAAACAACTAATACATGTTTTGGCAGACCAGAGGCTACTATACCATTTACCTTTATCTTGCTTCACCCATGGTTACAATAAGAATTGTAAATCCCGAGGGAAGAAAAAAATTAAGTATAGAAAGTACAGGCAGTGGTAACTCTTTTATTAACAGTGGCCTTTTCCAACATCATTCTAGGAAATAATAGGATTGTTCTCATACAAATGAACTGGGTGGAAAATAAAATATTTTGCAATTCCATTATTTAAAAAGTCCAAAGTAAAGTATCTCAAGAAGTTGAAGTGTTTATTTTACTTTATTAATGTTTTAAGTGTCACTTCAAAATATTTTACAGGAGGGAGTATATAGACCGGGCTGGTTGTCCAACATAGTGCACATTGTTAGCAAAGTAATGAATGTATTGCACAGGAATGGTAGGAATTATATATAAACATGTTATGAATAACATTGTATCCTTTAATTGCACTACCAGTCTAGCTATAAAAAAAGTTGGCAATTGAATCTGCTACGTTTGATTAATATTTTTATAATATTTTTACATGTTATTAACAATAAATTTAGGTTTGAGGGGTATTTATAAACAAGGATACCTGTAAGCAACTATATATTTGTAAGTATTTTTTTACCTCCCCATTCTTTCTTCTGTTTTAATAGCAGTAAAAAAGAAAGAAAAAAGCTACCTATTGAGATTATCACCTCAAGAATATTAACTATGATGGGCTGTAACAGCTTTTTCTGTCACAGTTCCTATGTTCCTTCCCTAAGAAATTCACATATTAAGCTATCAATTAAACCAAAATAATTTGTTCCTTTCATGTTCATATTAGTATTTTAAATTCAAGACTTCAGTTTATTGTCTGTTTGAAAGAATAAATGTGTGATGACTCCCCTGGATGCTTTCCCAGATGCCTCTCCAGATGTTAGTTCAGAGGAGGATAAGCCAGGTCCAGGCTTGTCAGGAGGGGAGATGGCTGATGGCCCTGAGGTAGGAGCTGTGAATTCAAGTGAGGAGGAGTGATCAATGGGAGAACAATCTAACAAGCAGCTGTCTCGGGGTGATTTGTCTGAAGCACAGATGCAGCAGGACAGTCCTGAGGCTTTGGATAGAGAAAGCATGCAGCTGCAGCCAATCAGTGATGAGAAAGAAGAACTGCCTTGTCACCCTGATTTGAGAACATGTGGGGTGGAGAAAAGGCAAGGCAAAGTGAAGTTCAACCCAACTATTTGCAAGGTGGTAGTCTCACCCCTCTTTATGGGTGGTGTAAGAGGCTGGCTGTTTAACACAGCAGACAGATGAAAATGACGCTGGGAACAACATGTTTGCTTTCTAAGTGTGTGTTCCTTGATTGTTGTGTTTTCTACCTTGTTTCAGACTGACATTGTGCCTTAATTTTGGATCGTGCTTCCTGGACTCTACACTTTTGTAAAGGTTAAATGTATCACAAAGGGTGCCACTCATTCAAAATAAGATGGTGCTGAACATTGACAATGAACTTTCATTATACCCTAAGCTGGTGTATGTTTGTGACTGCTGAATATACAAGACAGAAATCTGGAACTAATTTCACTTAGGTTTCCTCTTCTATTGTCTCAAACTCTGTCATGCTATTTTGATAAAATCAAAATGATTGATTATCATTTATCTTAATGCTGGTAAAATATTTTGCTACTCAGCGATTAGTCATAGGGTTGCTGTGTATTAAACCAAGCAGAAAGAAAACAGCAGGCTCATCAGAAAAGTCAACATTTATACCAAGCTGTTGTCTTTCAGCCCCATGTTAAAAGCTAACCAGAGTTCACATTATTTCTCACCATGGGAATATCACAAAACAATCGTTTTTTGCTTGAGCAATTTTTGTTGGTTTAAAATTCCCTCATATCAAATTAGAACATGAAAATAACCTTATAATTACACCATCATTTTCAATAAAGTAATTTTAATTACTGAAAATGAAGCCTGCCTTTTCCCCGTTATGGAAGGTGAACATTTTCTTCCACTCCTTCTGGTACAAAATATGGTAAACAATTTGGCAGCTTGTGCCTATTAAACCCTCAGATCACTGGAACATATAGTCCAATTAAAATATTTTAACTACATTAAAATAAATACAAATTGAAAGTCTTGAACTAATGGTCAGGTCTCTAATAGAGTATCTGAACCTTGTAAATCTTTAAAATGTAATTAGACAGTGTTAAGTTTTTTAGCTGAAATTACAAATCTTTCATACTGAGAAAATCATCAAGCTGCAGGATTTCTTCTATCTTGAGTTGGATAAGATTTTCATGGATCATTTAATAGCTAATAATTTAATTTTATCCCATAAACTATGATAAAGTAAATAATATTTGAACAAAAAGTATAACATTAACTCAAAGGACTTGTATTCCTTTACTACACAACTCGGGAAATTATTTTCTGATATATGAAGTAGTTCTGTGATGGATGGTGTTGCCAATACTCTTTGAAACACATTACAATGAGACATAAAGAATTTTTAAAAAATACTCAAATTACATACTTCAGAAATTATGCATGAAGAATGACAGTGAATAACTTTACTTTCTTTACTTAACCATTGATAATGTTCCTTGCACTGTATATAATTATTAGCATGACAGTCATTGTTTTTAAAATATGTTAAGCATTATTTCTAAGGAATTCTTTCATTTGTAAAACCATACGTCACTTCTCATTTTAGACATTCTATCAATAAATGAACACTGGGATGGAACTAAGAGACACATGTGCTAGTGTATAGTTCCTTTTTCCTTTTCTTTAGATCTTGATTTTTTAAAAGAAAGAATTAGCTTCTAATAATTTGGGATCAGAATTCAAGTATTTTAAGTGATTAGAGTTTATCTTAATTATTTAAAGCATTATTTTAAAAATAGGTATTTTTTCTTTTTCAGTTTTAACAGCAGACACATGAATGGAGACAGACTATGTAAAAGATCATGCGCATGTTCCACATCACATGAAAACAGAAGAACAAACCTAAGTAGTTTCACAATACAATATTGACCACACACCCATCACTTTACAAGAAACCACCATGAATCAGGTGGAAATTATATTGATAGGAAACCAAAGAACTGTGGAATGAATGATTTCATATTAAAGATGTGTATGAAAAAAACAAAAAACAAAGCAACCTAGATATGATGAAATTGCCAAGATAAGAAAAGACCAAATAAAATTCAAAATGAATGTCAAAGAACTTTAGAAGACAAAGAATCCGTATTACAACACCAATATAAATATATCTCAGTTCATTTTAGGATCACAGTCAAATGTTATTTCTCTAATAATTAATAATCCATTTGCTATGTACTTTTCTTTATTTACAAACTATTTTCCAAATATTTATTTGAGTTCTCTTCAATATGTTTTTTAAGACTTTCCTTTTGATGCCAGCTCAGTCCAATCCTATATCCTATAAGACAAAATTTCCCACAGGAATCTAAACCAATATCTACTTTAAGCTTCTTATAAGCAATAAAGCTAACACAAACTGGACCCCAAACCATATTCCATAGATTCTGCTTGTTTGATATGATTGGTGCACTTCAAGTGGCTTCCCTCAGACAATATCATCTACAGGGCCAGTGAAAAATGGCTCTGTGGCAATGTCTGACTTTTGGAACAGTATCCTCCAGAGATCTATGTGGCTCCTGTCCTATGCTATTCCAGATATCTTTAAAAACTTGTTTGTTTTTCCAGAGATTTGGAAAGAATGCTTGAGGAACTCCTCAGGGTTTTGGTTGTGTTTGTGTTTATAGTGGTAACCCACTCTAGTATCTTTGCCATGAAAATACCATGGAGAGTACCAAAAGGCAAAAAGATATAAGAGTGGAAGATGAGTCCCTCAGGTTGGAAGGTGTCCAATATGTGACTAGAAAAGAGCAGAGGGCTAGTACTAGTAGCACCAGAAAGAGTGAAGTGATTAGGCCAAAGCCAAAACTGTGGATATATCTGGTGGTGAAAGGAAAATCCGATGTTGTAAAGATCTATTCTCCATAGGAACCTGGAATGTAAGATCCATGAATCAAGGCAAGTGGGACATGGTCAAACAAGAGATGACAAAACTGAACATCGACATCTTAGGAATCAGCGAATTAAAATGGACAGGAATGGGTGAATTTAATTCAGATGAACATCAGGTATACTATTGCGGGCAAGAATCCATCAGAAGAAATGGAGTAAACTTCATAGTCAATAAAAGACTAGAAAAGCAATAATGGAATACAATCCCCAAAATGACAGAATGATCTCAGTTCAAATCCAAGGCAAGCCATTCAATATTATAGTAGTCCAGGTTTATGCCACAACCACTAGTGCTGAAGAGGATGAAATTGACCAGATCTATGAAGCCTTACAGCACCTTATAGAATTAACACCAAAAAATGATGTCCTTATAATCATGGGGGAGTGAAATTCTAAAGTAGGAAGCCAAAAAATAACCAGAATAACAGACAAGTTTGGCCTTGGCAGTACAAAATGAAGCAGGGCTTCATTTAGAATTTTATCAAGAGAATATGATGGTCATAGCAAACACTATTTTACAACAACCCAAGAGACGGCTCTACACATGGACATCACCACATGGCCAACACAGAAATCAGATTGACTATGTGCTCTGCAGTCAAAGATGGAGAAGCTCCATCAGTAAAAACAAGAGCAGGAGCTGACTGTGGCTCAGATCATGAGCTTCTCGCTGCAAAATTTAGGCTTAAATTGAAGAAAGTAGAAGAAAGCACTGTGCCACACAGGTATGAACTAAATCATATCCCTGATGAATATACAGTAGAGGTACAGTAGACAAATAGATTTAAGGAATTTGATTTGATAGACAGTGTGCCTGAAGGACTATGGATGGAGGTTTGCGACATTGTACAAGACGTAGCAACTAAATCCACCCCAAAGAAAAAGAAACACAAGAAAGCAAAATGGCTGTCTGAGGAAGTTTTGCAAATATCTGAGGAAAGAATGAAGCAAAAGGCAAGGGAGAAAGAAAAAGATACAGCCAACTGAATGCAGAATTACAAAGAATAGCTAGAAGAAATAAGAATGCCTTCTTAAATGAACAGTGCAAAGAAATAGAAGAAAACAATAGAATAGTGATGACCAGAGACCTCTTAAAGAAAATTAGAGATATGAAGGGAATGTTTCATGCTAAGATGGGCATGATAAAGGACCAAAATGACCGGGACCTAACAGAGGCAGAAGAGATTAAGAAGAGGTGGCAAAATTACACAGAAGAACTATACAAGAATGAACTTAGCGTCCCTGATAACCATGATGGGGTGATCACTGACCTCAAACCACACATCCTAGAATGTGAAGTCAAATGGGCCTTAGGAAATCTGAGCAACAACAAAGCTAGTGGAGGTGACAGTATTCCACCTGAGCTATTCAAAATCTTAAAAGACGCAGTAAACCTGCTACACTCAATTTGCCACCAAATTTGGAAAACTCAACACTGGCCACATGATTGGAAAAGGTCACTTTACATTCCAATTCCAAAGAAAGGCAATGCCAAAGAATGTTTAAACTATTGTACTCATTTCACATACTAGTAAAGTTATGCTCAAAATCCTACAACTAGGCTCCAGCAGTATGTAGATCATGAACTACCAGAAGTACATGCAGGGTTTTGAAGAGGCAGAGGAACTAGAGATCAAATTGCCAACATACGCTGGATCATGGAGAAAGCTAGTTCCATAAAAAACATTTACTTCTGCTTCATTGACTATGCTAAAGCCTTTGATTGCGTGGATCACAACAAATTGTGGCAAGTTCTTAAAGAGATGGGAGTACCAGAGCATCTTATTTATCTCTTGAGAAACCTGTATGTGGGTCAAGAAGCAACAGTGAGAACTGGACCATGGAACCACTGATTGGTTCAAAATTGAGAAAAGAGTCCGGCAAGGCTGTATACTATCGCCCTGCTATTTAATTTATATGCAGAGCATATCATGAGAAAGGCAGGGCTAGATAAATCAAAAGTTGGAATTAAGATTGCTGGGAGATCAACAACCTCAGATATGCAGATGATACCACTCTAATGCCAGAAAGTGAAGAGGAATTAAAGAGCCTCTCGATACCGGTAGAGAAGGAGAGTGCAAAAGTTGGCTTGAAACTCAACATTAAGAAAACTAAGATCATGGCATCTGGCCCTCTCAATTCCTGGCAAATAGATGGGGAAGAAATGGAGGTAGTGACAGATTTTATTTTCCTGGGCTCCAAGATCACCGCAGATGGGGACTGCAGCCAAGAAATTAAAAGACGCTTGCTCCTGGGGAGGAAAGCTATGGCAAATCTAGACAGCATACTAAAAAGCAGAGACATCAACCTGCCAACAAAAGTGTGTATAGTCAAGGATATGGTTTTCCCAGTTGTAATGTATGGCTGTGAATGTTGGACCATAAGAAAGGCTGAGCGCCAAAGAATTGAGGCCTTTGAAATATGGTGCTGGACAAGACTCCTGCGAGTCCCCTGGACTGCAGGCGATCAAACCGGTCTGTCCCAGAGGAGATCAACTCTGATTGCTCTTTAGAAGGCCAGATCCTAAAGATGAAACTCAAATACTTTGGCCACCTAATGAAAAAGAAGGACTCACTGGAAAGATTGAGGGCAAAAGAAGAAGGGGAAGACAGAGAACGAGATGGCTGGATGGAGAAATGAAGCAGTAGGCATGAGCTTAAATGGACTCCAGAGGATAGTAGAGGACAGGAAGGCCTGGAGGAACATTATCCATGGGGTCACGATGGGTCAAACATGACTTCGCAATTAACAACAACAAAAAACACATTTCTCCAGGTACCATTCTTTATGGTAAAATTTGTCAATGACTGGATTTCAATTTCTGATTTTTCATAGTTTTAGATCGTCCATATGTGATATTTTTTTTGCATTTTTGCTGTTTGATAGCCAAGATTTGTTTTCTTCAAAATTACTGAAAGTGTGATCATACCAATGACAAATAATAAAAGTAACAGTGAGTCAAGACTCTGTGTAAATTAGTTTTTCAGCTTTGCAATTCTCCAAAACTATTTTATCAATCAGAAACAAATCTTTCATGCCTCTGCTTTTCCTTTTATATCATTTCTGTTCTACTGAAAGAATGTTATTTTCTTCCAAATTATTTTGAATGTTGTCTGCTATTATGCCTATCAGTAATTTAAACATTGTATGGCAAGCATGCTATCTGTCTATAGTTTCCTGGTATTGTCCCTTTTTGAGGCCTTTTTGAATCATAGATTTGGCCAGTTCACCAATCACTGCTGTCTTCCTTATGCAATATTTGATGCAAACTAGGCATCTATTTGCATCAAAAGTCATGCAATTGATCTTTTCCAGGAGATGTTCTTTAATTTTAATTCTTTTCATTCAATTTTTAATCCTTGTAGTAAATTAATCCTCGCATTATGTTTCAGAATTTTTATTTTAATATTTTTGAATTCCCATAAACCTTGCCAAAACTGGATTGTTTTATTTTTGGTTTTCCAAATTCTTAGAATTTCCACTGCAATTTCTATTTGTATTTATACTTTGGTAGAAGGACTCTGGTCTGACTGATGTAGCTAATTTTGCTTAAATTGGATGATTCATGCTTCATGGCACTCAATTTTCCCAGTTATTGGTGTCTATGATTTCCAAAGCATCGGCATTTTTTCTGCTACTGAGCTATACTTTTTGATCAGGCTTGTCTTAGTCCTTATTTTCTTCCATTTTTGTTCCTAAATGTTTCTTTTTAATTACTTGCATTTTATCTTTATTTATCTTGACCTCCATTGATCTTCCAGTGGTTGGTTTTCTACTTTCAATACCCAGTTCTTCTGCAATCACTAGGTAAGTTTATTAATCTGTTCAATAGATGTTATTTTAATCCTTGCAAGCACCTTATGTGTACTTTTTTGTGTACTACTTTCAGTGTTGGCAGTAGTTGTTCTTCTACAGGTAACTGTATTAAATTTAAAAAGTGGCATATAAATGTATTTGATTATTACAGGTAATCCTCAATTTACAATCACAATGGAGCCAAAATTTATGTTGTTAAGTGAGACATTTGTTAAGTGAGTTTTGCTCCATTTTATAACTTTTCATGCCACAGTTGTTAAGTGAATCACTGCAGTTGATAAGTTACTAACCCGGTTGTTAAGTGAATCTGGCTACCCCATTGACTTTCTTTGTCAGAAGATCACAAAAAGTGATCACATAATTCTGGGACACTGCAACCATCATAAATATGAACCAGTTGCCAAGCATCTGAATTTTGATCACATAATTGTGGGGATGATACAAAGGTTGTAACTTTGACTAAGTCAATTTTTTTCAGTGATGTAACTTTGAATGGTCACTAAATGAACTGCTGTAAGTCTACGACTACCTGTATTATAGTTGGTTACAGAGTTAGTCAGATGTTTAAACTGAAGCTGGCATTTTGTCTACTTATTGATTCTTTCTTAAGAACCGGGGATAAGCAGATATAATCTTTAATAATATTAAAAGTATTGTTACAGGATGAAAGCTGTTCCAAGTAAAGCTGCCTTTTGCAATTGACTGATGATTTATTTTATTTGTTTGTTTGTCGAACATGTACAAGATAGCAGGTATGGGTATAAACATAAACATAAACAAAGTAAGTACAGATAAATGAGGACAATAGAACAGTAAAACAGGGATGGTAGGCATGCTGGTGCACTTATGCATGCTCCTTACAGATCTCTTAGAACGGGGGTCGACAACCTGCGGATCTGGAGCCGCATGCGGTTCTTTGGGCCCTCTGCTGTGGCTCCCTGTCCCATCTGGCTGGCCCCGCCTCTCGCCCTCCCCTCCCCTGGCATGAGAAGGTAAGGGTGAGAGCAGGATTGGAGAAGCGGTGGCGCTGGTTGAGGAACAAAGCACAGGCTTTGCTTCCTCCCCCTCTAGCAACTCCTGACTGGCTGTGCTGGGGCCAGGAGGGTGTGCATGCATGGGGAGACCCTCCTCAAGCAAGTAGCAAAGCTCAGCAAAGGCGCACACAAGGTGGCCACCCGATTGTTTAAGGAGGGTCTTTGGACGCAGCTTCTCTCCTGCTGTAAAGATCTCACCGTCGCCCTACTGTGTCCCCCCTGCAGCTCTTCAGCCAAGCGGGGAAGGTGTAAGCTCCATCCCAAAGTGGCAGGAAGTGAAGGCTGCCTTATGCACAATTGTGGCGCGAAGGCAAGTACAGGATCACTTCACTCCTGCATTAAGGCTTCGGCGATCCTCGTTCTTCTCCTCTCATGCGATGGAGGGGGGACACAGCAAGGCGATGGCCGGAGCCTTAGTGCAAGAGCAAAGCGACCCTGTATCTGTCTTTGTGTCACACTTACACGTAAGGCAGCCTTCGCTTTCTGCCACTTCGGGAGCTTACGCCCTCCCCATTCAGGCAAACAGCTGCGAGGGCTGGGGGACTGGGAGAAGATGGTAAGGCGGACCTTTAGGGCAGGAGCGAAGCCAGTTAAGACCGTCAAGCGAGTGGCCGCCTGCTCTGGGGTGCCTTTGGTGCGCTTTGGTGTCTCCCTGCACCCGCGTACCCTCCTGGCCCACAGCAAGCCAGGGTGTCATCCAAAGGAAACCTCCACTGTGGCTGACGATCATTCCTCAGCAGAGAGAGAGAGAAGGGGAGAGAGTGGGAGAAAGAGAGCAATGAGAGAAGTAAGGAGAAAGATAGAGATGAGAGAAGGGGAGGAAGGGAGAGAAAGAGATGAGAGGGAACGAAGGAGAAGGAGAGAAAAAGAGATGAGAGAGGGGGAGATAGATAGGGAGAGAGGTGGGGAGAGGGAGGGAGAAAAATAGAGAGGAGAGAGGAGGAGGAAGGAGAGAAAAAGAGATGAGAGAGGGGGAGATAGATAG
>JANHFT010006132.1:26409-36734 GCA_032467955.1 Pseudoxenodon macrops | reverse complement strand
CTGCTGATATTCTGCCTTGTTTATGTGTCCCTCTTTCCATTTTTTGTACTTGTCCTTTTTTTCATTCAATTTGTCAGTGATGTCTTTGTGTACCATGCTGGTTTCTTCTTGGAAGTGACTGAATAATAGAAATTGGTAGTCTAACAGAAAATTCATTAGGAGCCGTTGTTTATTTTTTTTAGTTGAATGCAAAAAGAAAATATACTTTATTTAAAGAAGAACTAAATGTGATACATGTGTTGCCTGTAGAATTCTGAATCTTAAGCAATGAACCAAAAAAAGCTTTGAGATCCATAAAAGCATTTATTTTTATGTCCTATTAAAAACAATATTCATAATAATAAAAAAATACTTCAAACCTCCAAAATCCATCTTTATATTTGTTGGCAATGTTATAGGTTATTTTTTAAATACATGGGGCTGAATTCACACACACTAATAGTTTCCATAGAGTTCAGAATGCATTTAGTACTTAGCTCAGAGGGCCGGTCTGCTTTTGTCTGTAACTCAAAGGGTCAAATAGTACCAGGGATTGGAATTTGCAGTGAAAGCAAATTGTAGAATGTATTTCCCATTTTATTTTGCCAGTAGTCCTTCTTAAGGGGGCGAGGGAGAAGAAGAATGATCAACCTCTGTATCAAGCCTATCAAGAAATGAATGGCTGTCTCTGTAAAGGTTGTAGATTAGTATAGTAACTGGTTCCTTTCTTTGGAGAAACAAAATAATATTTTTCAAAAGCTTGATACAATTCTTTTATAACTACTTCAACTACTACTGACTTAGAGCCTAACAAAACTATACAATGAAACATTTCACAAAGAAACCCTTCATGATTTCTGAGGCTTTCCGTTTACCCTCAGGGCAGTAAATACACCAAACTTAAACAACCATAGCACTCAGCAGGCATTTCTATAATCTAGTATACTGTGGATTTTATTTGTTGTGTAGATTTGTGAATATTATAAATCTAATTATAAATAAAAACTTTTATAAAACAACTAAACATTACAACCATTATTTTAAATTAGTAAACTTTAGTTGGCCTGGAAAAATGTGATTTCTTTGGATTCAAACTTATATCAACTAAGAGAATATAAAAGAAGTAATTTAATTCATATCATCTAATATTTCATTTAAGTATTTAGGAGATATGAAGAAACAGATCTTCATGGAATATATTTGCTGTTTAGCTTTCAATGCTTTAAGAAAAATAATGGGTTAAAATTTGCTGCAAAACATTCTTTGTAAAAGCTAATGCCTCTATCCATTTTTAATATACAAACCATAAGCAATGAGATTTTCAATGTATTTCACTAGCATTTAGAGAAAGAAATTCATTCCTCAGCTCAACAAAAAGTGATTATTCCAAGAATTATATGCTATATAGTAAGTGTCCGTAAGGATTTAGCTGCAACCATTAACTATTTTAATAATGGTTTTTCACAACCATTACACTATAATAACTAGTATGTTCTGTTAATATTTAATAAGATATCTACATTTACCTATTTATCATTTATAATATACATCACAAAAGCATTATAAAACATTTATTAAGTATATATAAATAATTTTAGGATACTGCATCTGTGTGTTATGAATACATTATCAATTCTGCATAAATTATTGAAGAACAGCTTGAAACCTTACATGGGAAAAACTTTTACAAGAGTGACATTTCATCACCTACAGATCCATCAAAGGAGATATACAAACACAAGTTTCATTTTGTGATTAAAAAAAAAACCATAGTGAAATTGAAAAAAACCCACAGGATATTTATTTTAATTAGAATTCAATACAAAATTCTGTAATTTTTCTTCATTTATCTGCTTTTATATGATTTACATGAGGAACTTTCAATTCACCCAAGGGGTGAATGATACATTTTATCATGCAAGGAATGCTGTTGCTTAATGATATGGCACATAATTACATGTGGAATTTTCTGAGTTTAGTTTAACAATAGTTAACTTTCTGGTATGCAAAAATTGCAGTCAATCACTATAGAGTACCTAGATCCCTCAGTTTTCTGACAATGTACAACAATGTCTTCTGTTTATAACTGTAATGCTGTTGCTACTGAATGAAAACAAGGTCCAAAATGAATGATCTCTAAAATATTAAAAAGATAAAGGCTCCCCTCGCACATATGTGCTAGTCGTTCCTGACTCTAGGGGACATTGCTCATCTCTTCAAAGCCAAAGAGCCAGCACTGTCCGAAGATATCTCCGTGGTCATGTGGCTAGCATGACTAAACACCGAAGGCACATGGAATGCTGTTAACTTTCCACCAAAGTGGTCCCTATTTTTCTACTTGCATTTTTACATGCTTTCGAACTATTATGTTGGCAGAAGCTGGGACAAGTAATGGGAGCTCACTGTTACATGGCACTAGAGATTCGAACTGTCAAACTGCTTACCTTTTTGATTGACAAGCTCAGCATCTTAGCCACTGAGCCACTGCAGCTCTAAAATATTATTTTATCATAATTTATAATAGCAGGTTCAACTGATAATGATTTGAGAACTATAGTTAAACTGTATCAAACAATGGGAAGATTGGTATGCTCTAAGAATTTTTGTCACATATTCAGTGATAAAAGAATGCAATGTGTGTTTGTTCTAGAAATGGCCAAAGAATGTACCAAAGTAAAGCCACCAATGACCAAGGAAAGGATAAACCGCATGGCAAAGCAATACAGAGCCAATAGATTTAAGATGACAAGACCAGGAAATAGTGTAGATGAACAGGTATCTGAACAGGCATAGCAGCAGATTCTGAAAACAATTTAACAGCAGATATCAGTAAAAAGAGGAAATAGTTTGCCCACTGTGCTGGGGGGAAAAAGAATATTTTTTAAAAGATGGAATAAAAAGATTTCTCTTGAAGATTTGTGATTTCTGATCTTCTAACATTATGTAAAAGATCCCAAACCAGCAGTTAATATGATAATAATAATATAATAATATAATAATAATATGATAAAAGTATATATCCTTGTATGCACAAGGGAGCATATATGAAATGATTATTGAAATTGATTAAATGAAACATATTGTTTTACTACTTTTTATTCATAGTTTATTATTGTACAAGAGTCCAAATTCTGGGAGTTAATCCCTACAATTTGCACAAAACAAGAGCCTCAGTTAGTTCCCTGAAATTCTATGAGCACTGAAAGTATTTTTTTGAAAAAGGAGAACATACTTTTTGGAGGGAAACTTTTCCTCCAACCATTTCCAATCAAAAGTAAAAGTTCATTCTCCTTGCTTTTATTGTGCTTCAACCTTTGATAAAAACAACTAACATTTCCATTAAATACCTATTTTATTTTACTTGAGTGTGTTTAGATATGAGGGAGTAAGAGTTCCTAAATCTGGATGCAACTGAAGGGTTCTGATCCACATATGTTTTCCCATAGATTTTGTGGAAAAGGTCCAATAGCTGTACACACTAGTTTTGGACCTTAGTGTGAAGTTTGAACTTTTTCATCTGCTTTCAATGAATAACTGGTAAACAAAATTGGGAAGCATGATTTAAATGTTGTAATGGATTAGAAAGCAAATGTGGCCAACTTATCTTTCTCTGTGTAATTAGATGTTAGCGGTATGAAAGCATGTTGAAAATACATTTATCTTATAAAGGCAAATAAATTTCTGATACTATTAAATACAAATAAATGCAACTCTCAGCTAGTGAAAATGGACTTGGGAGGACTGTCCGTGGCCCTCACAAGCTCCATTTTTGGCCACAATTGCCTCCTGCAACCATCTGCCAGTGAAAATGGAGCTGGGAAGGGCCACACACAGCCCTCCCTAGCTCTTTTTTCATTGGCAGAGGTACTGAAGGCTGGTCCTTCAGTGTTTCCATGTTATCCCCATGGGCCAGATCTAAGCCCCCCCATGGGCTTTGAATTTGAAACCCCTGTTATAGATGAATTACCTTTTGTTACAAGTGAATGTAGCTACATTTTGTGCAGAACCATGGGAGATCCATCAGATCCTGATGAGCCAATTTCCCCACAAACTAAATCCATTTAGCATATCAGAGTAACAAAGATGGAAGGAGCCTTGGAGATCTTCTAGTCCAGGGGCCTATCAAAACCTAATTCATTTAAATTCTAGATAGCACTTTTTTGTAATTTTGGATATTATTACATTTACTATAATGTTAGTTACATTATAAATCAATATAGGCTGCATTCTGAATTTCACTCATAAATGTTAGGTTGTTTTATAAATGTATTTTAATTTTGCATTAAACTTTATTTTGTTATTTACCATCCATCATCTATGTATCTATGTATCTATGTATCTATGTATCTATGTATCTATCTATGTATCTATCTATCTATCTATCTATCTATCTATCTATCTATCTATCTATCTATCTATCCTTACCTACCTACCTACCTGAATGTCCCCCAAATTATCTTTACTGATAAAGTTTAAATTAAATATTTCAATTAAGGACAATAACCATCTGCTTACTACTAGTCTGAGTTCTTAGATCTAAGACATAAATGTCTTTGTTTTTAGCAATAAATCTTTTGCCATTAGTAAATTATTAAGGTCTCCTAAAGTAAAAATACATTAACAGTAGACTTCACGTTCCTTAGAATCATTGATCAGAATGGTTGTTTTAATTATAAAATTAAATAATTTCATTAAAAGATCATTATTCTTTCCTGAAAATTAAACAGCAATTTAAGAACAATTAACTATGCCAAATAACATGTGAAAAGTATATTATCATTCTTACATGCCTTATTAAAATTCAATATTTTTGAAGACCAACCATAACTCTACTGCAAATATAAATACAAAAATACAAATGACCATGATGTAAACAAACACCAAAAGATTTATGAATATACTGGATGTCCAAATTGTTGTGTTCCAGGTATAAGATAAATATAAAAATATAAACATAGTTCAAATAATTAATGAACAAGCTAGATATACAAAACAATAAAATGCTGCTCACTTATATTTGGTATTTTGCATAATCTGTTAATGTGAATATAGAATATTATGCTATTATATAGTATTTTATAGAATAAAATAAAATAGGAAAAAAAACAGAAAACACCTATTATTCAATGTGAAAATGTTTTTAAAGCACCAGGTTTTTAAGCTGATGTAGCCTGCGATACCTAGTGATCTATACCTAGTGATCAAATAGTGATAGTCTGCACTTAGCATTTTATTTGAACTCCATATAACAGATTTGAAATGTAAGCTTAAATAGTGGTTCAAGACAATTTTAAAGTATTGCAGTCATTTAGTCTAGGTATTAGCTATGTACGTATGCATACTTGTTGTAATACATGAGACCATGAATTGGGAAAAATGTTCTAATATTACAGCATGATATAAATTATACTTCACATATTTGAAATAAACTGATGTATAAAACAAACAGCAAGAAAGCAAATCATGAATGGAATATTTGAAGAAATACATTTCAAATGTCACTTATCCTTCAATTGTTCTAATTTTGTCACAAACATAGAGTTAGTGATACATGATTGCTTATCTGTTTAGCTAGATGCAATTAATCCAATTCCTGGTGACAGTATGAGGAAATGCCATCTACAAGCTAAAACATAACAGCTTTCAGAGAGATTTTGGAGAAATCTAGGAGCCCAGTCTTTATATTTAGTAGTGCAAGCCAACTATTTCTAATATAAAATGCCCACAAGGTAACAATAGCAAAGAAAAGTCCTTGCATTTGCATGCAGAAAAGATTAGAATATACCGTATATTTTTATTAAAAAAGAAACAATTCTGACACTGGAAATTTGACTTTTTTTTAAAGATATGTAATTTTAGGAAGGTTGTACTTTAATAAGTAGCTTATGTAGGTGGGAACTCTAAATTATATGAATAATACAGAAAAAAATGATAATAAAAAACTAAAAGAAGAACATATTTTTAAAATATTTTAATTGCTCCAAGTTTCTTCTTTTAGATCTTTTCAAGCTGCTCACAAAACAAAAACCTGAAAGTTATAGGACTGTCTTATTAACCCAAAATATAGTAATGGGTGGAAAATACATCGATCTGCAGAACTACAAATCTACAAACTACAAAAAAGTATGGTAACAAGTAGAAAACACTGAGCAATAATCACTCATATTTATTTTGTAAGATTGCCTCTAACATTACTATGGGATGAGTAGGAATTCTTGGAAATAAAGACAGTTCTTTTATTTTGCAACTGTGAGTATGAAACAAATTATTGATAGAAAGAACTATATTGCAAAAGAAAAAGGAAAACATAATGGAATACTTAGTATTTAATAATGAAAGAATTGCAAAGTATTTTGGTAATTTTCTATCGCTGTAAATGTGACTGCAAACAAATGGAACTTTATCAGTATACAATGATCTTTTTTAATGACTGTGAAATATAACAACATATTTCAATTCAACTAGAGAACCGTCAACTGTTGGAGGAAAATAACTGACCTTGAACAACCTCAAATAAATTATGCTTATAAAATGTGGTAAATCTATCAGCCTTTCTGTAATAGCATTTAGCACAGCTATATCGCTAAAACTATTTTTAAATGCCTACTTTGTTCTGCTTCAGAAGCCAGACTGACCAAATATGTTACTGAACTAAATTCAGCATAATGCATACATATTAGCATTAATTACCAATTTTATGCACATTCTAAATTAATTACCAGTAGCTATCTGAACAGCTAGCTATCTGGCTCACACTTGTTATAGGTCCAAAATAGTTAAATCATAAATATTTAACATATTGCAAGATAATCTAACTGTATTAGTTAATGATTCATTTTCTGTCATCCCAGAACCCTATTTTAATATGCTGAACTCTAATACAGTAGATTGCAGTTAACTGGAGTGGGGGGAAACCCACTACACCTCAAATGTACTTTTTCCAATTTGCCTTTCTTCTGACTGAAATTATGTTTATATTGTGTATGTTTAGTTGTTAAAACATGCTCTTTTATTTTGATCGTTCTACTTTCTTTTTCACTCAGGAAGGGGCAGATCTAATTTTCCCCATTTAAATTTATAGCATAAGGAATATTTTATATCTTGAATGAATAATTTGCAAATTTATTTCACTAGAAATTTTTTCTCATGTAATATCTTTCAACTGGTATATGTATCATCTATTATTAAATGAAGGATTATAGATCAACTTATTTTATTTTAAAAATACTTAACTTTTCTTTTTATATTAATCGCAGGAAATGTGTAGCATAGAAATTGTATATGAATTTTGATTTGATTTCTATCACCATGCTAGATTAACAATAGAAGGTAGGTTTTTTTTGTATCAAGCTACAAGGTGCTTTATTTAGTGTTTCCTCAAACCTGGGAACTTTTATTGTTTTATCAATGTATAAATGCAAAAGAAAATATAAATGGGAAATTAAGGAAATGAAAATATGAGATATGGTACTTCTGACTCTTTTTTAGCACAGTACAAGATAAGTTGTACTGCTTTTGGCACACAGGCTACTTCAAAGCATAGCTTCTGAAACTGTTTGCAGATCTTTGCTGTACTGGATGATTTTGAGAGATAATTCTAGGTCTTTCCCTAACCCAGGAGTCATATAAACTAAAGGAATGCTGGTAGTTGAAAAAGCTAAAACCCTTCAGGGATTTTCCGCTGGGCATGTAGTCAGTTGGTCATCTTTTCACCAGAAGTCAACAATAGAAGTTAATTATTGAAATCACTAACTTTTCTTGAAAGTCAGAATATAATGTGAAATTAATTTTTAATCCGTTAATAGGACCAAATGATGAACTTTGTTGAAATTAAGATTTCTATCCTATAATTTTTCAAAAATAGCAGAGTGACCACATCTCAACTGAAAACACCTTTGGATGTTTACATACAAGGATAAATCAAAATTCTAACTTTACAATTATTATTTTAAGTACAGTATACAGCTGCTAAGTGTTTGTTAACTTGCATAATCAGTAATATGAACTGAAGTATATAAGCATTAAAACTGATGTAAAATTATGTTTGCATCACATGCAGGCAGTCTAACAAATGTTTTTATTTTCTATGTATTGAAATTCTATGCACATCTTTAGAAAAAAAAAATCCAGATTCAGGTCAGGGGTAAAATTCAGCAGGTTTTGACAGGTTCTGGAGAACCGGTAGCAGAAATGTTGAGTAGTTCGGAGAACCGGTAGTGGAAATTTTGAGTAGTTTGGAGAATCAGCAAATACCACCTCTGGCTGGCCCCAGAGTGGAGTGGGAATAGATATTTTGCAATATCCTTCCCCCAGGAGTGGGGAGGGAATGGGGATTTTGCAGTATCCTTCTCCTGCAGTGGGGTGGGAATGGAGGTTTTAACAGTATCCTTCCCCTGGAGTGGGGTGGGAATGAAGATTTTGCAGTATCCTTCCCCTGCCATGCCCACCAAGCCACACCTACCAAGCCACACCAAGTCACACCCACAGAACTGGTAGTAAAAAAAATGGATTTCACCACTGATTCAGATAATAATTGGATATGAGGAGCCTGAAAGTTACATTAGTTCATATAATATAGCCTTTTACAATTGTTTATTGTTTTTGAAGATTTTTTGTATAGGTATTAATATCTTTAGAGTCTGCATATTTGCTGCATATATTTTGTATTTTCTAAAATTGGGAATACTGATTTCAATCTAAACAAATTAATAGAATGATATATTTAATATATATGAAACATAGTTGTGGCACTATGTGAAAATTATGTCCTTTAACTTTCCCTATTTTTTAAAAAATGAAAGAAACTCAATAAGCAGAGAAGACTGGAGACAGGTAAGTCAAATTGCAGCCTGAAAGTAGCAAAGGCTCATTTCTTCCCAAGCAAATTCAGTATTCTGCCCAGGTATTCCCTTGAGGCATTTTCATTCTCGAATTAAATACAATCTGAGAAATTACTGTACTTGAAACTGATGTTGTGATCTTTGTGCTATAGTGTTTAGAGATAATGAGAAAGAAGCTAGAGTTGTTTTATAGCTACTGCTTATGTGTTTTCTTTGGCTGTTTGGTTCCTCTCTATTTCCAGCTTACATTTATTTATTTCTTCTTCAAAATCTCTAATATTTCTCTCAACTATTTTAAAATGCTCTTCACTTCTGTTTATCCAAGATTTCTATCTTATGAACTGATCCAAGGCAGAAATTACATATCATCTAAAGTAGACATGCTGAGGATGGTAAGGGCAGGGAAGAAAGGCAGTGATTAATAAGTTTAAACCAGACTATTAGGGTGAATTTTGGAGAGGTATCAAGATTACTTTAAAAGCCTGGTTAATTAAGGAAAAGGGAAGCTGTTATTTGCTCACAGTTGTAGAAGACCAGAAATTGAAACACAGAGGCCCTTGTTTAAGGACTGTATTTCTGCTTACTTTATTAAGTAAACTAAATTCAGAAAGAATTCAATCATTTCTTTTTACAAGCAAAAATATCCCTGGAAGATATGTGAAAATACTGTAATTTCCTAGGGATATTTTTGTTGTCTTAAAGTTTTGCCTAAGAACATAATAGGGATCATCCTGCTGAATCAGCAGAGCTAATTTGTGGACTACTCACAAGCAGGAGACAAAAGCAATGCCTTTTCTACCACTGTTCCACTGCTATCCATGATGATATACTGACTGCAGAGGTATGATTATTAGACCTTGCTTAAACTATGCTCTATTAATGTTTCTAATACTTTAAAAGCCATGAGTTCAGACCAACATGATATTCTCATGTGACTATAGATTATAATCATTTGGACCTCAACTGGTGCCACTTGTGAAAGAGTATTGTTATATGGATAAAAACAACTCACCATTCATATTGTTGCATTTTGGAGCAGCTGTAGCTTCTTAGTACTCTTCAAGTATAATCCTACAGTAATAACAGAAAGAGACTAGGGCACAAAGGACCATGAGGAGGATCCTTCATTCCAATTAACTGACACACCAGGTAAATTTGTGCATGGCTATCATTTGTTAAACAAACAAGAACCAATAGTCCAGGATGGCCACCATTTATGCACTTTCCATCTGGGGAAGAACAACCTTATAAAGAACTAATATTGGAAAATCTGTGGTGAGATAATGCCAAGGCAAAAGAGATTCTGCTTGGGGAATAATCAGAGGACATAACCTATGGCTTCATAACAGGCAAAGAAATAGAGTAAGAAGGAAACTGTTCTAATTTCTCAATGTAAAAAAAGATGGTAGTAGGTTTGTAGTATCAGATTTACCAGATTTATGTCTTTCTTTCTTTCTTTCTTTCTTTCTTTCTTTCTTTCTTTCTCTCTCTCTCTCTCTCTCTCTC